>CP092883.1:37999825-38112212 GCA_030710605.1 Cordylochernes scorpioides
CACACGTGAGTTAGTAAGATGCAGTAAAATTTATCACTTTATTATACTTGGCACTGAAGAGAAGAAATACAATGAGCGGGACTTGACTTCAACTCCCCGTCAGAAGGATCCTTGGCGACGTTGATGTCACTCTTGTTAAACCTCCCGTTCCATACTGTACAGGCCCAGCCTGGACTACAACGTCTTGTAGGCCGCTCCGATGTTAGGCTCTCCTTTCTGGAATGACAAACCCATAACAATAACTTCAAGATATACATACTTGGGTTTCCTCTGACACAACAATAACAACTACTCACCCGGCAAATTACTTTAAAGGAAAAGCACTTACAGTAATTAACGCCACACACCCAATATTAATAAAATTAAAAGCAAAGTCAATAAATTTATAAATCAAACTCTTTGATACAATAGTGAGAGCTGTCCTGATGTATGCCGCTCCATTGTGGGCAACAGAGCATAAAGACTTACTGGACAGTATACAAGACATATTTATCCGTAGGTTCCTGAATCTGCCCAGATACACTCCAGGCTACATAATCAGATTAGAAACCGGTCGTATATCATTGAGTATAACAGCCTTAAAATTAACCCTGAAGTATTGGCTGCGGGTGTTGAATATGAGCAGTGACAGATTGCCGCGTATATGTTTTAATAGAACACGGGAACTGTCTAATGCTTCGGGCACACCCATCGGTTTCATTGAAAAGCTCACCAATCTGCTTAACAATAATGGATCCCCTGCACTTGTTTCCTGTGACGATCCTGAAACGCTGAGGGGCGCGATTACGGAGCTCTTAAAAACAGCGGCAGACCAATCTATACAAAACGACCTTACAAGAATGGATAAATCTAAGCTATACTCTCACTACAAAGACATTCACATATCTTTCATGACGGAGGGATACCTTTTAGAGGATTTTCCTTTCCCGGTTGTAAGACTACTCGCACAAGTTAGAATACTTTCAAGTTTTTTTTAGAGAAAACCACACCAAGATGCTCTGCGGTGAGGACCCGATTTGTACCTTCTGTAATTCAAAACTAAAAAATGAAATCACTCACTATATTTTTGATTGCTCTGCTCTGAAAGAAGAACCCTTATGCTTAAAACTGGGCAACCCTGTGCTTCACTTCCATCAATAATTGACAATATGACCAGAATAAGTATATTGCTACGGCGTTTTATGGTTTCCAAAAGTCCATATCTCAGAAGAAGGCCAAGTGACACTCACTCCTCACTTTCTTACTGCTACTATTTTTGTGTTGTTTTTCTTGCTTCCCCCTTTCTCTTGTCTCACTGCTTTGTTCTTATGCATACCTCTGGTGAATCCTGTATAGGGTCAGTGACCCTAAATAAAGGCTTTTTGTTGTTGTTGTTGTTAGGCTCTCCTGGGACCGTCTTGCAGGATCTTGCTTATTATGTTTTCTATACATGAATTTTGAAGCTAAATTAAGGAAGATACTTATGTCTGATAACCTTTTGTTTGGGATTTAAGATAGTTCTAAAGACACGCGTCTATAAGTATTTCCTCGGCGTGGAACTGGAGGAGGACTATCTCAAGGAGGGGAGGCCTTCCTTGCTGTAAAAATTTGTACATATATTGTCAGATTATTTGACAAACATAAGCAGTTTTATCTTATCTCAATTTTAACAGGAAGAATGGTGTTTTTTGTTAAGTGAACTGATCTCCCACGTCTTCTCATTGGACGAATGGCATACCTGTGTGACCCCGGTCCGATCCCTGCCAACGTTACAATAAAAGATAAGTACTGCTTTTTATTTATATAACAAATCGTGAGTTTTTATTTAACTCCATTCTGTTGCATTGTTGTACTGTTGAGTGTACACTTTTCTGTGGGTTAAATTCCTCTTACTTTAGACCCTAGTAAATTGCACATTGGGTGTTATCCTGTAAAAGTTAACTTTTGTCAACATA
Organism: Cordylochernes scorpioides; assembly: GCA_030710605.1. Taxonomy (NCBI): domain Eukaryota; kingdom Metazoa; phylum Arthropoda; class Arachnida; order Pseudoscorpiones; family Chernetidae; genus Cordylochernes; species Cordylochernes scorpioides. Next base: position 38,001,760 of record CP092883.1, read on the forward strand.
ACTGTTTACATTTCCCTATATTCACCCTTTATTTACCCCTTTATTATATTACCCTTTATCATACTTTATCTTCTGTAAAAATTAATTAGAAGAGTCAATAAAGTTGTTTGATTTGTAAATTGTCTAGGATCAGTCTCATGATGCCTTCAGGGTATAGTGAGAAGGGCTTGTTTATTCTGCTTTCGATATATCACTGTACTCTGGAGCAAGAACGTTAATTAAGGCTAAATCATCAAGCAATAAACGATATCACAATCAGTATGAAGTTTGATATCCTAGTTTTACTCTCTTTTGGAATGTAGAGGTTCCGTTGTCTCTATGGCATCGTAAACCAAACCAAAGTCTTTAAAGACCTAGATTCATTAGCAGGCGGGAACAATGAAGAAAGACACCCTGGAAGCAGTTGGCCTCCCAGACCTTTCGGTCCATAAGCCAGCAATGAAGAAAGACAATTCGCTTCACGATTTTGCGTGTCATCCTTGCACAGGGGCAATACTAATATTCTCTGTATCGTTCCAATTTTAGTAAATGTACCGCTGAAAAGGGTGTACTTACAATGAAGAAAGAAGGTACAAACGCGAATGAATTATTACCAACAAGCGCACAATCCTGAAAAATATGTTTTACTTCTCACTAATTATCATAATTTTATTGAAAAAAAAAAAGAAAAGAAAATGAAAATATTTGCATAATGTTTGATGCAGAGTTTTATATGAAGCATAGATTAGATCTATATATATTGTTACATCAATTTTAATGCGCCTTACATTTATTCAAAATATTCTATGATATTTAATATTTATTTAAAACAGAATATTTAGATTATCATCATTCCTTTTTATAGCTTCACTCCCTTTGTAATATTTATTGTACATATATATTTATTGCTTATTAGAGCGGGAGAGGACCTAGACGAAGACTGCGGATCGCAACCTACGAGGAAGACAACGAATAAATAAACCCAATAACTTTGAAAGGTAATTTATTTTTATTTAATTTTTATTTATTTACTTTTAATATGGAAACCCGCTCGGGAAACGTGTATAACACCAAGAAGGAAGAAACCAAGGTCGACGACCCTGCAGAGCTTCAACTTGGTGCAACAATATATTATAAATAAAAACAAATGAGATTTGATTTTCTGCTTGAATTTAGATCATGTTGAAGATTATGGTATGTAAATGCAGTCGTAGTTAAAATCTTGAAAATATAATAAAAATAGTAAAGATTAGAAGTGGCTTTAATTGAGCTTTTGGAATATAGAAAACATAATTTGCTAAAAGTACTGCCTGACTTAAGGCGAGTAGAACAAGGTAAAAAAAAAAAGATTATTTACATAATGTACAAAGGTTTGAGCCGACCACCGGGGAAGAACAACAACAACAACAACAACAACAACGAGTTTTTATAGGGGAAACTGGCGATCGATTTTGAGTATTTGGATCTATGAAATATAATTTTAAATAGAATAATATTTTAATATAACATATATATATTTATAACTATATATCTCGTAAATCTTTAATATTTATGTTGAAAAAAGGAGGAAGATAGGAGAGGGCACTGAACACCGGAGGATTTTCATTAAACCGATCACGGTAAGATAACACAACTAACTAACTAACCAAGACATCCATCTATATATACACCGCAACACACCACAGAGTAACCGGTCACTGGTCAAAACAATTATATCATGAAATCCGAGAGAATTGCCATTTTAACACTTCCTCTCAATTCATCAGATTTCTACATTCCAAATCCAGTGACGTGTTTTTCATACAAAAACCTTGGTAGGCCTTTAGTAAGGATGTCGGCAACATTTTCTTGGGTTGGTGTGTGGACGACCTCGACAAGTCCATCGCTGCAAATGCTTCTGATGTAATGCCATTTGATGTCAATATGCTTAGTTCTGGCATGATAAACCGGATTTCTCGCCAGCTGTTGAGCACCCTGGTTATCCGTCTTCAGAACAGTCGGTCCATTCAGCAATTCACCAAATCCCATCTCGTCCAACAGCGCTCTAAGGTAGACTGCCTCCTTTCCTGCTTCACAAAGTGCGATGTACTCAGATTCTGTGCTCGAAAGAGTGACAGTCTGCTGCTTCTTCGATTCCCAGGCTATTGGACCTCTTGCCAAAAAGTAAACAATTCCCGTATGAGATTTTCTATCCACGAGGTTTCCACCCCAATCAGCGTCGGCATAACCATGAAGAGCCTCATTTGATTTTCTGTAGGTAATCCTCAAACATGAGGTGCCTTTCAAATAGCGGAGGACACGCTTGGCAGCATTCCAGTGCTGTCTCCTAGGATCATTACTGAACTGTCCCAAAGCACTAACTGCATGGGCTATATCGGGCCTTGTCGACACTGAGAGATATATCAATGATCCAATCAGTGATTGGTATTCTACCTTTTTCACTGGCTCATTCTCACCTTCTATAGATGAAATTTTTGTTAACTTGGAGTTCGAGTCCATGGGTGTAGAAATAGGCTTTGCCTCTTTCATCCTATATTTCGCCAGAAGTTCTTCAATATATCTCTCTTGATCTATGGATATTGAACCATCCTCTTTCATTTGTATCCTTATACCCAGGCAACAATTTATCCCTCCAAGATCCTTTATTTTGAATATTCTTTTCATACTTTCTTTAAAGGATTTCAACGTGTCTTCTCTTTCAGCCGCAATTATCAGATCATCAACATAGATTGCCACCAGGAGAATACCTTCATCATGCTTGATATAGACACAATTGTCAGATTGAAGTTGCTTCAGTCCCAAATTCTTTAATTCATTGTCAAGCTTTTCATGCCAAACTATTCCAGCTTGTTTTAACCCATAAATGGCCTTCTTGAGTCGACATACCTTCTCTGGATATTTTCTTGAGACGAAGTTTTCCGGCTGTGTCATGAAAATTTCTTCTTTAATTTCTCCATTTAAATAAGCAGATTGAACGTCCATCTGATGGAGTATCAAGTTGTATTCAACAGCTAAGGCCAAAAACATTCTAATAGTACTTTGGCGCACTACTGGGGCAAAAGTTTCCTCGTAGTCTATTCCGTACTGCTGTGAATAGCCTTTTGCTACCAGGCGAGCCTTATGGCGCTCAACAGAACCATCACTATTGCATTTCGTTTTGAATACCCATTTGGTTCCTATGATGTTTCGATTCTTAGGGGGATCAACCAATTCCCAAGTTTTGTTCTCAATCAAGGAATCAAACTCTTCCTCCATTGCTTTCTTCCAAAAATAAGAATCTTTTCCAGACAGCGCTTCCTCTGCGTCTTTTGGATCTGGGGAGTACTTCACTTCTGAAAATTCTTGCGTGGATAAATTGGCTGTAGGGTACTCCTTTCTTGGTCGGCCAGGTTTTCCTGTTATAATATATCTTGGTCGTCCTCTTCCTCTTCTTGAAATGACCACTTCACTTTCTGACGGCTCGTCCACTAAATCAGACATCTCTAGATCCGATTCACTTTCAATTTCAGTTTGTGATTTAGCTTCGGACGTGCTTCCCTTTTCTTCAACTAGAGGAATTTCCTTGACAAAAGGATCTTTTTGTGGACTAACCTCGATTTCAATGACATCATTCCGAATTCTTGATAATTCTGGTTCAATAAAACGTACATCTCTACTTTTTATAATTGTACGTGTACCAGGCTTCCAAAGTCTGTATGCCTTAGATTCTGTGAAATACCCTATTAACTTGTATTCCTCACTGCGAGGTGCGAATTTAGATCTATTCGGCCTATTATTCATGGCAAACGATTTACTTCCTATAATTTTTAAATGAGAAACTACAGGTTTTCTTTTGGTAAATAACTCATGTGGAGTTTTACAATCGTTATTTCTCGGGCATCTATTTCTGATAAAAGTTGATGTATGTATCAATTCAGCCCATAAAGTTTCAGGTAAATCACCTTCGATCATGAAGCACCTAGTCATATCCAGTAGAGTTCTATTCGCTCTTTCAGCGACACCGTTCTGTTGAGGTGTATATTCTACAGAGAGCTGACGTCCTATACCTTCTCCTTCTAGGTAATCTTTGAACTCTTTGCTAAGGTATTCAGGCGCATTATCACTTCTAATACATTCAACCTTTTTCCGGTTTGCTTCTCAGCATAAATTCTAAATCCTTTGAATACTTCACTTCTTGATTTCATTATAAATGTGAAGATAAATCCCGAGAAGTCATCAATAAATGTTGAAAATAAAGGGCGCCACCCAATGATTTTGTTCTCATGGGACCACAAATATCAGTATGGATCAGCTCCAGTGGTTCCCTTGCTCTCGTAAAAGACTCTTTCTGAAAAGGTAGCCTTGTTTGTTTACCTTTCAAACAAACTTCACAGGTAAAATTTTTAACATCAAAAATTGGCAGGCCGTATACAATATTTTGCATTTTTAACTTTTTGAGATCTTGCAAATTTAAATGGCCAAGTCTACTATGCCATTTTTCGTAATTTTTCTCTCCAGCTATGCAAATTTCACTTGTCGCTAATGCCTTAGGACAATTAATTTGACTTAAGATGTAAAGTCCATTCCTTTCATAGGCCTGTATGCAAATTTTTGTATGCAAATTCACTATTTCAGCCTTTCTGTACTTGAAATTTACAATATTAAATTTACTTGTGCACTTACTAATAGAAAATAGATTTCCATTTAATCTAGGTACAAACAGCACATCTTCTAAGGATAGGGTTACAGTTCCAGTATTGGTTTTACAATCCAATTTTACATTCCCCTTTCCTATAGCTTCAATGAATTGACCATCTGCCAGTGTAATTTTTACTGGTGCAGTGTCCTCAAAATAAGCGAATGATTTCTTTGTGCTACACATGTGGGCAGTTGCACCACTATCCAAGCACCACTCGTTTGCATCAAGTTTGTTTAAACATTCGATTCCTAATGATGCAACCATTTCAGTTTTAGGGTTCCTGGATTTTCTTTTTCTGCAGTCGGCAGCTTTATGTCCCTTTTTCCCACAGAAGTGGCAGTTAAATGGGAATCCTTTCGCCTTTGGCTTCGATGTACTTGAGAAAGGCTTTCTTTCCGTATTACCAAAGAATACCTTTTCTTCAGAATCGGTTGTACCATTTAATTCAGTTTGTCGGATTGCCTCCTCCAGCATTTTTACTTTTAAAGTTTCAAAGTTCGGCAACTTGTCCCTAGTTTCAATGGCAGTTCTAAAACCCTCATAACTCTCGGGAAGGCTACACAACAGAAGGATGGAAAGGAAGTCTTCTGGGACTTGTGCATCCATTTCACTCAACTTGTCAGCCAAACTGCTAAATTTGTTGAGATAATCCTGCATCCTTTCATTTGGTTTCATTTTCAATAATATCACCTGTTTCGTAAGAAACACCTTCGTTGCAGGTCCTTTTGGCTGATGCACTTCATTTAAAAGCTTCCATGCCTCTGCAGAAGTTTTACATCTCTTCACGTGTATTATTTCTGGAGGACTTAACTTAGGACTATAGTTGCTAGCGCCTTCTGGTCGTTCTTCTCCCATTCGTTGGATTCTACTTCGGTTTCAGGCTTGATTCTTATGCTATTTGCATAATCCCAAAGTTCGGAATGAATTAGAATCATCTTCATTTGCATCTTCCATGTCTCATAATTTTCGGAATTTAATTTTTCTATTTGATAAAGGCTTGACATTTTTGAAATACTTTCTTGATGCTATTTTATTGGCGTATTCCTGGGCCCATAACCTGTTGAAAAAGGAGGAAGATAGGAGAGGGCACTGAACACCGGAGGATTTTTATTAAACCGATCACGGTAAGATAACTCAACTAACTAACTAACCAAGACATCCATCTATATATACACCGCAACACACCACAGAGTAACCGGTCACTGGTCAAAACAATTATATCATGAAATCCGAGAGAATTGCCATTTTAACAATTTAGAACCAGAACACAAAGAGTATTCTGCGGGAACATTTATTTTTACACACATTTGATCTATGAGAAATGTGTTTAAAGGTTAGTGTATTCCTTTATTTATTTACTTTCTTCTAATGTGACTATGAATCGTGTGTGATTCGAATTCTTTCCTTATTTGAGCAAAAACACACGTCTAATAATTATTTACATTAAGAACTTTATAAAAAGCTAATCAGATATGCATAGATTTTACAATACGGTTAAACCCTATCTTATTATTTTACTTTTTAAGAATAAATTCTGATAGAGAACCGTTTGAATGCCTATCAAATCTGTCCATCAAAGTCGTTTCTGGTTTTCAAATATAGTAAGGATAACATTTGGAAAACACCTCTTGGAAGTGGTAGTTTCCATTGAAAAATATAACACACCAGGCTGGTTCGTTTTTGCATGTCCTAGAAACCCTTTTCTTACTTTATACAAATGAAAAAATGGATTTTGAATTGTATAAAATGCAGATTATGATTGTATAAATGCAGATTTATGAAAAGTTCAAATTTCAAATAATTAAACTTGTGATCTCTAGAGTTTTCTTTTTATTGATATCGTTATCCGAAAAGGAATCGGACATTTAGACCGTACAATAGAAAAATATAATTTCTTTCAACTAATTAGTAAATATAAATAGAGATTCAAAATTTTAATTGGTATTCGAGAAGTGTAAATATAATATTGTAATGACTATCCTCCAAAAGATGTCATTTGTGGCTGGATGATGCTCCTTTCTGCGACATGTTCCATAGGTTTGTCTAGAAAATGTCTCATTCACTCTGCAGATATTTAAAAAAGATTGCCCTCAAGACAGAGGCGAGAAAAAGGGCCAAGTAGAGTGATTGGTTGGGTAACAAACATGAGAAATAAAAAGAGAAAGAAAATAAATAATTGCACCGACGAAGCTTTCTCCGAAGTAACGTCTGGATCCTATCAGGAGCTGCAAGCCGCCTTGAGTGTGGACAAGCCCTTGCCAATTACAGATTTCTTATCCCCAACAAGCTCAATGACAATGTTGAGGATTTCGAAGAGAATTATCTTGTTTTCAGGCGAGAGTTTCTAGAGGAGTAACCAACATGGCATCGGTAGTGAGCTTTCTTACAGCATTTAGGATTGATTATTCCTGTATATCCTTGACTATTATTGACCCAAAGGGGATCTCATATACCTATAATATTTATTTAGCTCACACAATAAAGGTTTTTCCGGCGCTATAACTGAGCGTCGTCTGTAGACCGCCTCAGTAATCTAGCAGACTCGGGCCGATGACACAATACCACCTTTGGAAAATTCGCCAACCTGGAGACTATGGTTTCGGGCTATGTCCCGTCAGCCCGGGGCGGGATTTGATGATATCTACAAGGATTTAATGAAATCTCCAAAATTTGCCAAGATTTTGCGAATTTTTCATCAACCAGAGCCTGATAGTTTGAAAAGTTGTTCGATAGAAGGCGCACAATTTAGCGTCTATTTTGAGGGGCGAGGAAATCTTAACTCACATGATGTTCATGAAGTGTACTGCAATATCCCGCCCTGCCAATCTAGGTGCTAGCTCGCGCGACGGAGCCTGTAGTGATATTTATATTTAAAAGAGCTGATTAGCATAGTTTCTGATTGCCAGACTTGGAGCGCTGACTAGAAATTTATTCTCCAGCTACTGACAATTCTTTTGCTAGAACCGCAGTAACATCAACTCTAGAAAGGCTGTACGCAAATGTGACGTTATTGATTGAATGAAAATCATATAATTCTTCATTTTATGCTATAAAACCAGTGTTAATAATATCATATATATATATATGTTAACAGAAGAAAGAGAGATAATTTGCTTCATATCTTTAAAAAATTGCTGAATGGCAAAAAAGGCTTTGCCTTTCAATTTTTCAATTATATCTTATATAAATAGTATTTCAATTCCAACCTATTCCCTTTCAATATGTACATACTGCGGGAGGATATCGATTTTCCTGTGTAAACGGCTGTATTGGTATGATACAAAAGGTTCTAAATATAGCGTTTCAGTCGTTAATGAAATATTTTTCTAATGGCAATTTGCTCTTTGAAAATTGAAAAAAGGGCCTTTTCAACTATGTACTGGGAAATGAGAGATTTGGGAAATCAGGTTCTTCGACTCATGCTTGCTGTGTTTCTCACGGTCTCATCTATGTAGGTAGTATTGTAACGCGCCATTTTATTCTTGATTTCAATTTTCATTTGTGGTTCATTTAGTAATAGAATCGAAAATTGTTTATCTTTCAGGAAGTTTTAAAAAGTGTAGGGATTCCTTATTTTTTAGTTTAAACATTAAGGTCTGGTTCTTCGGAATATTTGGGATAAAACATTTTAGATTTTCTTTTTATATTCTTTGCAGATTAATGATGAAGGAAAACGTTAGCTTTTTGCTTCCTTGTAGGCGCTACCGCTCTGCAGACCTTCCACACGGCTGGTCGAGGAAAGTTTACTGGCATATCATCACGTGTCTAATCTGGTCGAGGCATTTGTAGTGCGAGTTACGACCACATCCACCTGCGGCTCACATCCCGCACCGCACGTCGATTGCTGGAGCTATTTTTTTGGTCCCAGCGGCTTCCTGAAAAACCAAGAAATAGGGTATTTAAGGCCAAACCTTGCGTAAATACGCTTAGCACATTAAAAAACGAAAGAAAAAAAAAAAAAAGATCAGGTGTTGAAATCAATATTAAAAATGACATATCATGACCAGGAGCACATGTGCTTTACAGAAGGCAGAGCGCCATCTGGTGGAACAGAAATCAAATAAACATTGAGTTAGCCTGTTTCCTGATATTTGGCCAATCCAATTTCTTGATAAATCAAGAAAAGCCATCCACGAACGCGTTTCGCGCTTTTGGCGCTCGTCAGCGTGGAGTAGGCTTAACCACTGCGACCAAAAAATTATATTATATTTTATATGTAATATTCTATATTATACTTGACTAGGCTTCAATAAACGTTGTTTAAATCACTATATATATATTAAAAATAAAGAAGGCATCTCCTGATCACGAGCACATGTGCTTTTTAGATGGCAGAGCGCCATCTAGCAGAGAAAAAATAAACTAAACGTTTATTTAGCTTGCTCCGTGATATTTGGCCAACCCAAGTTTCTGCGACCACCTTTCACCCAATACCAAAATATTGAATATGCCTACCAGGCCCACCCTTCCGCCCTGATCCAAATGGGAGACCAAGCTCCTACAAGAGACTTCCCCGCATCGGCAATCTGATACGATCAGAAATATTCGTCGATCGATTGGAAATATCGTGAGCCCTATTATAAAATCCTCCACCCCCGATGTTATAGGAACAATGGACCGGGATCAAGACAGATCGGATCGCGGAGATACGGTCACTTGCGCCTGCCGCCGCTGAGTCCGACGGTGAATACGTCGAGAGAGAAAGCCACTTAGGCGGAGTCTGGAGCAATACACTGTCCGCTCCGACTATCTTCCTTTGTCGTTTCTCCGAAACGCCTCAGCAGTTGCTTCGCCCAGGCTTCTAGCTCGGCTGGAGCCGTCGCTGGTTTCGACGATTGGAGCCAGCTCTTTCCGGCCGAAATCGCCCGCGACCAGATAGCAGCTGCCATCCAACCCCTGTCAAACGGCCGTGCCTCGGGATGGGACGGATTATCCTGCTAGTTTGTCAAAGCCTTTAAGAATTTTCGCCAAAGTTCTTTGGCAAGTCTTTATGGCTTCTCAACTTCTCGGGGCCTTGCCTATCTTCAAAACTCAGCAAGGTCATCCTGCTGCCGAATTCGTACGGTGGTCCGGGTCTACAGGCACTTCGCCCTATTACACCCTCAACGACCGACGACAGGATCCTTAGCGGCGTTCTCATGAGCCGTCTGCGCCGCCACTTTCCAGAACTCGTTCCAGAATATCAGACCTACGCCGTTCCGGAACGGCAATCCTCTATGAACACTGCGCGAGTCTCTGACAAAGTTCCCCGGGCAGCGAGACATGACACTCCGCTTGTTGTCATCTTTCTGGATCTCAATTTAGCGTACGAAAGCCTGAACAGAGGATACCTGCTCGCCCTGCTGGAAACTGGGTCTATCATCTGCTTTCATTGGGTGGGTTATTGTCCTGTAGGGGAAAGCAGACGCAGCCATTCGGGACGGAGATGTTTACACCAAGGCCTTCCCACTTCTCAACGGGGTGAGGCAGGGTTGCGGCCTTAGCGCAGCCTTTTTCAGTATCGGAGTTGGGTCTCTACTACGCTGCCTCGAGAGGATTTTGGGCCACGGATACGTGGTCGTCTATGCGGAGGACATCGTTTTATCATCAGAGACAACGCTCAGTGTGAGATCTTCGAAGAGTTCGGCATGGCGCCTCGGAGGTGGCTGTCAACTTCAACTGCCTTCAAGAGCGAACAGAAGCCTGGTCCGGGGCTCCTTTCTGCGAGGCTACATGGTTATTTTCTATCTGAAACCACCATCTGCCGGCTTCAGGCGTGGCTGGAGTACTTCGTTTGGAAAACGAGCCGAGACTCGTGGTTCCCAGGTTCATTCACACTTCGAGGAGTGGCGTGAGTCTTCTAGACATTGATGGACAGCTTAGGCTTGCCTGCCTGAAGGAGGTCCAGGCCTCACTTTGCATACCGCAAACGGCTACTCTTTGCTGGTCCAGTCGGGAGTGGCTGACCCCGGCTGGTTCTGACGTCTGGCTCTCACCATGTATTAGGAGATTCTGAGTCTCTTGATTCCGCCACTAACACCTCTGCCACCTGCCAAACTAAAGTTCCCTGAGTCCTCGAGGCGACATCAGATTCCACCGCCGTAGCAAAGCCAAGACTTCCCTCAAGATGACGATGTTCTTATAGACGATACGACGACAAAGCCGCTCTTCACGCCGCAAGGGAAAGAGCGCAAATATACTAGAAACAAAGTTACAAGACTTCGATGGAATCCTTGGCAGAAGCACGTCAGATCCATGTCATTAACCAGAATAATTGCAAGCTGTGGGTCACAGCTCCCATAGGGAAGGAGCTATGTAGCAAAATATTTATTATTTTATTTAAATGGTATTATTTTTGATGTTTATATTTTGCTACTCTGTAAACTTCCCTCATTGCTTATCTTTTGCTTATCGTTCATAGTTTGTTGTCGCCTTAATAAATTACTGTGTCATCCTGAAGTTTATTTTTCCTAATTATCCACGTGGCAATATACACTGCGTGACATTGAAAATGGAACACCAAGAAATAGTGGCCAGAAAGTGATGAAACTCGGCAGACAGAGAGAGACAGGGACGAACAATAAGTGATCTTTATTTCAAAATGATAGTCATAATACAGAGCGAGAACGGCGTCGGCTTAGTAGCAAGTAGGACCACCGCGGACGGCGATGCACGCAGCAACACGTCTAGGTAGAGAGTCAATCAGAGTACGGATGGCGTCCTGAGGGATGGCTCTCCATTCCCTCTCAAACCATTTGCCACAGTTCGTCTTCTGAACGCGGCTGTGGCAAGGCATGCAAACGGCGTCCAATGATGTCCCAGACGTGCTCGATTGGTGAGAGATCAGGAGAGTACGGTGGCCAGGGAAGCATCTGTACATCTTGCAGAGATTGTTGGCTAATGCGAGCAGTGTGCGTTCGGGCGTTATCCTGCTGATAAAGGGCATTGGGTACCCCCTGAAGGTAGGGGAGTGTCACCGGTCGCAGCACATCATCAACGTATCGTTGGGCCGTCATAGTGCCCTGAATACGAAGTAAAGGTGACCTGGAATCATACGCGATTGCGCCCCAAACCATGATTCCACGTTGTCGCACGGTGGGGCGTTCCACAATTGCTGCCGGATTGGACCTTTCTCCACGTCGACGCCACACGCGTACACGGCGACTATCACTGGACAAGCAGAAACGCGACTCATCTGAGAACACGACCCTGTGCCATTCCGTCATCCACGTCGATCTAGCCCGGCACCATTCCAAACGTTGGCGCCTATTCGGTGGGGTCAATGGCAGTCTTCTTAGCGGACGGCATGAGTGCAAGCCATTAGCAACCAATCGACGGGAAATGGTTCTGGTCGAGATGGAATGATCTAGGGTGTCTTGCAAATGTTGCAGGATGGCGGTACAAGTGGCTTGTGGGGCCGCCACTGCTTGTCGGAGGATACGCCGATCCACACGTGCTGACGTCACTCTGGTTGCACCGACATTCCTATAAATTGCCACATTTCCTTGTTCCAACCATCTTCTCCACAGTCGGTGCACCGTGGACGCACCAAGGTGTGTATCAGCTGCGATTTGACGTATGGACCAACCTGCCCTTTTCAGTCCGATCACCATGCCCCTCGTAAAAGCGTCTGTCTGCTTGAACTGCCTCCGTTTACGATGACCTGGCATTCTCTGTTATTACACGTGTCTTTTGACACAAGAACAAAATTTCTACATGATTTTCCTTGAAGAAATAACGACACGAATACTGTCCTTTCTGCAAGTTCCTTCCCTTATATCTGACTCCATGTGCGCACGAGAGCTGCGCATTATACATCATTTGCATAACTCGGTTAGGCGCGTCTACCCTGAAATTTGCATAATTTTCTGGCCACTATTTCTTGGTGTTCCATTTTCAATGTCACGCAGTGTATATATGTAATGTGGTGAGAGGTCTGGTAGCCTCTTGTAGAATCCTGTCGACTAAAACTGTGATGAGGTTTCCAGTCGACTTAAACTATGGTGCGATTCCTTGTCAACTCTCGCTATACTGTGTTGACCGAGAGGAACAGTCAGGATGGGGAGTTTTCCAGTACCTCTCTGCACCTTGTAAGACCTTTAAAAGTTCTCACAGAGTACAGGCAGTCGTGGTCGAGGCAGAGTGGAAAGCTTGGGAATGTCCATACACAAAAAAAGAAGACACAGTTGCACTAAGAAAGTTCCGTGAACAGATAAAAGTTGAGCTAGGAGCGAAAGATGGAGAGATAGAAGAGTTCTTACTGGTCTACATGGTGGATGACGTGGACCTGGGGTACAACCGACGAGGGCTCACGCAGATGGTGAAGTGAGTGTAAAGTGACTGTATTTTTGGCTAAAGACGGGGGCCTTTTATATATTTTCTGAGAAAGGGAGGGTTGCATTTCAACAGATGCTCACGAGGGTGGATCACGGGTGAAATTGGACACTGGCGCCGTGGCAGTTTTCATCTTTAGACCTTGTTGTGGGAATTCTAAATTTATCTCGATTTTAGACGGTATGACTTCTATCTCTTGCTTCAGTTCAACTCTTAATCTATTACAGAGTTTTATTTATTTATCCTCAGTTTGTACAAAGTACATTACATAAGATGATGTAATGACACATGTCAAACATGCGTATAATCATTTACAGATGTGTTTCTATTATACAACATGAAAATCTTGTTATAAGTTATATACACTTGTTATAAGTTATGTACAATATGGGATTGTTGGTTTAAATTACCATATATATATATATATATATATATATATATATTCATTCTCTCCTTAATAATCTAATTCATTCATATATATTCATCACGCAGTGTATTTAAACTTATATAAGTTTATAAAAACGATGTGTAATAAAGTTTTAATCTCTCACTCTTTACTCTGGACAAAATTTAACAACTGCTGTGGTTCAAACTAGGTGGTATGTCTAGATCGATCTTGGTAGAAAGAGCGGACACTAATATGTATGGCACGGCTCCTTTTCGAGTATTCTAAAAAGAATTGATTTATATTTTGCTCTCTTAAATTCACGTTTTATGAGCGTTTCACTAAATAGTGTACAATGAATTTATTGTTTTCTATTTACGATGTTTCCCAAACATCCAAACGAGGGAAACCCTCCCCGATGCTTTGCCAGTTCAATCAATCATATTTCTTTTGCTGCCATTCTCTAGTCCAATGCTTCTTTTCAAGGTTCTAAAACACTTTGGTTCAATAAATTCATTATATCCGGTTATCAAAACGCTTTTCAATAAAATCGCATTTATACATCAAAATTAACTCCGATGTTTCTTTTGTGGTTCTTTTGATGATATCAGCTAGTACTTCTGTGAACGCTCGACTTTTAACTTATTGTAATAGGATGAATTGGTGAGGAATTTGATTATCGGTAAAAAGCATTATTTTATTATAAATTTTATTGTTATTAAGAAAAGAAACACCATTTTCCCAAATAAATCTTAATAATAACTAAATATAGTTGTCGCTAGCGCCTCCGGTTTAAATCAGAAAATATTTGGCAGACTCGCTTTTAAATAGTTATATTAAGACATGTCAAGGTGATCTATCAGCACGACAACGCTCGGCCACATGTTGCAAAAGTTGTCAAGGAGACTTTGGAGGCGCTTCAATGGGATGTCCTACCCCACCCGCCGTATTCACCAGACATTGCTCCTTCAGACTACCACATGTTCCGTTCGATGACACATGGCCTGGCCGAGCAGCACTTTACTTCTTACGAAGAGGCCAAAAATTGGGTCGATGTTTGGATCGCCTCAAAAGACGAGAAATGATATCGACACGGAATCCGTATGCTGCCTGAAAGATGGGAAAAAGTCGTAGCTAAAGATGGACAATACTTTGAATGAAATATATTGTACTGATTTCTCTGAATAGAGCTTCAAATTTATAAAAAATAATCCCTCAAAACTTATTTGTACGCATAATAGTACTGTCTCTCAAAACGAATTTTCGTGATATAATTTTTCGTAAAAAAAACTCACGTGAAACATTTTCTTGTCTTATTTTTTTGTGACATAATTTCGTAACATAATGGTATAGCACAGGGGTCGGCAAACTGCGGCTCGCGAGCCACATGTGGCTCTTTGGATATGAAGCTCCGGCTTTTTATATAGTTACATATGCAAATATTATTTATGTGAGTACTATTTATTGTTGGCAATAATAAAATGTTGTGGCTTTTTAAAAATATTGAAAATTTGTAAATTGTAATTTTTGCCTCTTCCGACTCAAAGGTTTGCTGACCCCTGGTATAGCATTTTTCAGGTTTATCATCGCAAAAGTATGTACCATGGTAAGCCTTGTTAAAATGCTTGATAAATATTAGATGCTTGGAATGTTTATAATTATCTCTGCATTGGCCGAATTAGTTATACGTGTGCTCCATCATCGCATTTACATTCTTTAGGACAATTCAAGGTTACCCAATCCTACGTAACCTCGCCTCCCCCCTTGTTTAAACTGTTTCTTTGCGTTAAATCATTCAAGTCGATAAATGTCAGGAATATAAAAGGTTCAGCAGAATGCTTTTAGCTATTCCCTTTACTTGAAACCCCATAACACATTATAACTGCATTGAATCATCCATTGATGAGTTCTACTCTTCCCCAGAAGACACCATCAAAAGTCTCAACAAGCTTGATATCCTGTTGTTGTTTCTTATCCCCTTGTGTAAAGATTACACGAGTTCCATGAGTTCATGCTCCTCAAGCTGGAATGGGGTATAGGGGTGCAGCTTTCGTTGATCATGGCACCATGATCCAGGCACACTTTGGTGAAGTCTGACTTTGCCCGTAATTTGAGGCCGTTCCTAATATGAAAGCAGATGCCTTTGCTGCCGACTCTAAATTGAGTAAAGACGCAGCTCCTCCGTGTCCCTGGAGGTCCATCAACCGGGTCAGTTGAACTCAGGATTTTTAAAGAGGTATTTTTCCTCTTTCTAACTCTGCTGCTGTTGGTCCGCGACTGCTTATTCGTCAGAGTTATTCTGCTTGTTTGGAAGCTGGCCTTCATATTTGAAGGTTGTTCCCCTAACCGCAACCTGGGGACGCGCCCTGTAGCAGTCAACTCTGCTGAGGGCTTGATACCCAAATATGATTGAGTGGAGATAAGAAAGAAGAAGAAGCTATTCTCTAGAAACAATAGTAGATGCGCCTCAACATGACAACTTATTACATGGAATATTTATAGATATCTTTAGAGAAATTAGACACAATAATAAAGCTTTTCGATATTTTGAGAATAGACAATAGTTTATAATTGTACTCTATTGGAAATAAAAGTTAGGATCTGTGTTGACAGAGAACTATGATGACAATATTAGAGAACCCTGCGACTGCAGGACAAGGGCCCGAGGGGCTTGAAATCTGTGCAGGGCCTAACGATCATCGATTGTATTAGAATTTGATGGATTGCCATGGTAATTACAGGCTGTTTTTCACTCTTATCATCTCATTTGGTGTGGTTGACGGAACACAAGATAACATTTCACATTTTAGTCATTTGCACTGCGCTTTCACTCTACTTAAAGACATGTGAATACCATCTATATCAAAATGTCCTTTATCGATTAGCGTTTTCTACAAATCGTTTAGGTTTATAAATTAGAATTCTATCTTACAACAATTTACATTATTCAATGTTATTTTCTATCTGAATAATCTGAATATATTTTCTCCATTTTAACATGCTACTGTTTGTATGGAATTAGAATAGAAGAATCAACTATATTATATAAAATATCAAAATTATACTTTATTGATCAATTTTAATACTTAAAATGACAATTTTACTCTCAATTAAAATATATCATTTCGAATTTATACCATAATAACTTAGATATGAACGTTAGAATTTCAAATGTCAACTATAGAGTCCAAATTTTAATTATAAAATCTCAGAGATTCGTCTGATATTATCCATTAGATTAGAATGAAAGTTGTAGAAATATTTAAGGGTTGTTTATCAGAAATGAATTTCTCTTTGACCTCATAGAATATTGCTTTGTGGAATAAATTTCTGGAGGACAATAATAATATTTATTCAGAAGATCTTTACCTATTCAGAGAGATAATATGTGTTTGTTTAATATCTATATAGAAATAAATGGAGCAATGACCTGAAGTGGACTAATCCACTTAGTACTGAGGAGGATGGCTCTCTATGTCAAACGGGAGTCCTGCATCGCCTGTGGATCCTGTCACTGGCCCACTGCTACTGGTTCTGTAGCGGGTCAAGCCTGTCGTTGTGGAGAGGCCTTCAACATCCTCCAACGGACACCTGATTTACAGAGCTAGATTTTCGGGCAAGACCTGGATGAGGATGCTCTAGCTATCACATCGGTGTTCCGCCAGTCTTCGTAGCGTGGGTCCAGCCACTTGGGCACAAGCGGCCGTGAGGATCGACGGAGCTGGACGTACTCCGTTGTTCTTCCTGCTTAACGGGATGAAGTAGGGCTAGCGCGTCCAGCGCTGCACTCTTTTCGATCTGCATGGGGCCTCTTCTTCTTCACTTAGAGCAGTTACTCGGGCGAGGAAACGTTTTGGCATACGCCGACGATATCTGTTAAGGTATGAGAGGTCAAATTAAAGAAACCTCCTTTAACAAGTAAAACTTTTACCCAAAGTCTTGATATTGTTTGGGCTGCCTCGGGTGATCAAGCAAGAAAGAAAATAAGGAAGACAAAACCAGCGGCTACACCTGCAAAGCTCTCGCTCTACTAAAAGAAACTCTCTATTTAGACAACACGGCTAAGTTATATACATTCAAAAGGAAATTTACATAATAATTTATACATTCAATAGAAATCTACATTCCTAGTCATACATTCAAAAATATATTTACATACTATATGTCATGACTTTTAACATACCCCCACCTTTCTTTTTGTAAAACAAGAAAGAAAAAATCCGTTCCACCGTGATGGGGGGATCCTGGTAGGTGGGACACCGTTGCAGGGAGCCCAGGCTCTTATCCAGGTAGGCCATCTTCTCCTCGGCACACTGCTGCACCTTCTCCGTCTTCTTTTTCATCTAGGTGATCGTACACAGGATCCTTGGCTGCGTACATGTCTAGAGCCCTGCGCACCTGCTGCAAAACCCTTCCCAGCTCCTCCAGCGCAGGCTACCTCTCACTATACTCCCCGACTCACCTCACCACCGGGTCTCCAATTTCCCTTGAGCCCGTCCACCCTGGCAACATAGCCACTCTTGATCTGGTTCTCCCCCTCGTCATAGAACCAGTTCTCTTTCTTCCTCAAGACATTCATTATGTGACTCCGGTCACTCCCTGTCACGTAAGGCCTGTACAACTCTTCCAGGCCTGCCCTCATCTCGTATATACCAGGTCTATTAGTATGAAACGCGAAAAATATCAGTGAATTCAAAAGTTCACCAATTCCATACAACAAAAGATTTTTTATTCAAAGTAATTGCCCTGATTAGCTATACACTCGGACCACCTTTCAGGCAATTTTCGAATTCCTTGTCTGAAAAATTCTATTCCTTTTGAGTCGAACCAGTCAACAAGCCATTTTCGGAGTATGTCTGAGTTAGAAAATTCCTGGTTTTTTAGGGCGTGTCCTAAAGATGTGAAAAGGTGGTAGTCCGACGGAGCTAAGTCTGGTGAGTACGGCGGGTGGGGTAAGAGTTCCCAGCCCAAGTCTTTTATGGTGTTTTTGACCACTGTAGCGTTGTGGGCTGGAGCGTTGTCATGCTGCAGTATCAGCTTATTGTGCTTTTCACGCAATTCCGGTCTTTTTACATTCAATTCCTCTCTCAAACTGTGCATTTGTTGTTCGTAGCGACTAGTATTGACCGTTTCGCCAGGTTTCAGGAGCTCGAAATATACTACGCCGGTCTGGTCCCACCATACGCAAAGCATTGCCTTTTTTTCTAAGCGATTGGGCCTAGGCTTCCGTTTTGGAAATTGGCCGAGCAGGCCCCACGACTTTTGGCGCATAGGATTGCTAAAGTGGATCGATTTTTCATCAGAAGTTACGATTCGGTGCAAAAATGACTTCTTTTCATGCCTGGCGAGCAGCCCTTCGCAGGTTACCAGACGCCGTTCTTGCTGCCTTTCGCTCAACTCGTGGGGGACCTATCTGGAAAGCTTTTGGGTCATTCTGAGGCTGTTTAAACGTAGGGAAACAGAACCTTGAGACACCTGGAGCTGTTTCGCGAGTTTCTCCTGCGTTTGGGTACTGTCGTCATTCAACAAAGCTTGCAGTTCAGCGTCCTCGAACTTTTGGTGCGGTTTTCCACGTGGTTCATTATCAAGTTCGAAATCGCCACTTTGGAATTTTTTAAACCACCTGTAACACTGTGATTTGCTCAGAGCGTGGTCGCCGTGAACTTCCTCGAGCATTCGGTGGGCTTCAGTGGCACTTTTCTTCCAGTTGAAGGCGAACAACAAAACTTCCCGCAAATGGGCACTTTTTGGCTCGGAAATCACCATTTTCCACGGGCTCCAGAAATTTTCCACGATTTGAATTTTTCTAAAACTCCACGCATGCTGATGCCACGTGAGTCAAAAACAAAATGCCTTCCACAGCGCCACCGTCGGCTCAAATAAAGTTGCACAGCGCCCTCTGGCAGCCATTTTCGCGTTTCATACTAATAGACCTGGTATATTCCTCCATGGAGTTTTTTGGCATCCACCCTCTCCCTCTCCAGCTTGTCCTGAGCCACCATCTTGCCCTCTCTCTCTAAGAGGTTGTCCAGCTCTGTTACTGAAAGACTGCACACCATGGCCTCAACATCCAGGTCTATGGATTTCATCCTTTGACTTCTTGCTTTGGGAGGAAATGGCAGAGGCCCTCTCGGAATCAGCCTTGGAAGCATCTGGCATTGGTTCCTTTTCTAGATAGTCATTCAGAGAAAGACCGTTATACGATCTGCAGGAGGAATCGAAAACAGGACGGAGAGGTGTCGTCTTACCATCAACCCTGAATACCGGCCTATGCGGTAAATAATGGCGCCTCTCTTGAGGCCTATTCCACACACCACCGGAGATTGCCCCATAAGCGTCCATCCTCTTCTTCCAAATAAATTTGAGGTAGTCCCAATCATGCTCCTCAATGGATATCATTTTGAAATATCTTCCTATGTCGGCCAAAATTCCGAACTTATTCTCCCGAAATTTTATCCTTATCTCCGGGATTCTCCTCAGTAGATTGGGTCTCCTCTTCAAATACCGTCTTAAGGCGAGTCCGACGTGTCCCCGACAGGAAGCGTTGTCAAATACTGGCCGTATAGGCGTCGTTTTGGACTCACTCCTTAACAAAAGGTGACCGGACAAATAGTGTCCTTTTACTTCAGGTGGATTTTCATCAATTCCTTCGATGAACCCCTCCTTCAACCAATCCTTTGATCAATAATCTTTTCTCCCACCTTTGAATCAGTACCCTGTCCTGCATCTAGCTTTTCTTCCACCTTTGAATCAGTACCCTGTTCTACATCTAGCTTTTCTTCCACCTTTGAATCAGTACCCTGTTCTAAATCTATCTTTTCTTCCACCTTTGAATCAGTACCCTGAGCTACTGCTTTAGAATTGTTCACCGATTCATAACCTTTAATTGCTGTTCCAGAATCCTTTACTCCATTACCCTTGGTTTCAGCTTCCGAATCCCCTATTCTATCGCCTTTGGACTCAGCTTCAGAATCTTCCTTATTCTTTAAATTTGCATCTTCACATCTTTCATTAGCAGTTTCCTCCTTCGTAAGAGACCTTGCGCTTTCCTTTATCTTAAATTCCGTATCTCCAGTTAGTCTTGCTTTCACCAATTTCCTCGATGCTAGAACTTTGACAACTCTTTCCTCATTTTCCTCATTATCATCAATCGATTCAGTTTCATCATCTGAAATTTTCACTTGATCAGCGCCTTCAGCTGCTGCTCTAGAATTGTTCACCGGTTCATAACCTTTAATTGCCGTTCCAGAATCCTTCACTCCATCGCCCTTAGGCTTCGCTTCAGAATCCTTTACTCTGTCGCCCTTAAGCTCCGCTTCAGAATCATTTACTCCGTCGCCCTTAGGCTCATCTTCAGAATCGTTCATTCCTTCGTCCTTAGGCTTCGCTTCAGAATCCTTTACGCCTTCGCCCTCAGGCTCCGCTTCAGAATCATTTACTCCGTCGCCCTTATCTCCTGCTTTTTGACCTTCAGATTCTTTTACTTCATCTCCCTTATCTCCGTCTTTAGAATTCACTTTATCGGGTTTTGCTTCCGCTTCCTTTGCTTTGTCTTTAGCCTCAGCTTCCTTCACACCTACAAAGCTATCAACTGCAGTTTCAGAATCCTTCACTTCATTGCATTTAACTGCCGCTTCTGTTTCCTCCCCTTCACCGCCTTCAACTGCCGCATTCAATTCCTTTTCTTTAATAGCACTCACAGCACCTTTTTTGCCCTCATATTCAATATCTATTATAGAGGGAGCAGAACAAGCTTCCTTTAGCATTCTAGCTTTAGCTAGAGCAGGCTTCACATCCGTAGCTCTAGCAGTTTTTACAGAATCCTCTTTTTCCCCGCCTTCAATTTCATCTTTCATAGACTCTTCCGGGCTTTTCGATAGAGACGTAGAAGTAGTCTGAAGTTTGATAACTTTCTGATTATCGGTATCTGAATTCGGAGAGGCACTAGACGCCCCTGGTGGAATTTGAGAAGTCTTGGCCTGAGCATCCCTTTCCCGCTCACGCATAACGCGAATTCTAGCCTTTAAATAAAATCTTTCCATTATGTAAATTTCACACTCCTCAAATTCCCTATCGACCTCTTCGTCAGTAGCCTCATCTTTGGCTAATATGACTGACTCGCATAGCTCGTTTAGATTCGTAAGTTCTACATAGAGAACCTCTATCCTATCGAATTTTGCATCCACCCTTATACTATCAATTGAAGGCTCTTTCAGTTCGATATTTAAATCATTAATTAATTTTGTAAAGTTACCTCTCACCGCCCTACGACGTCTCTTGTTCACCTCCTCCATTCCACCTCGCTAGCTCTAGTCTTGTCTTCCCAGATTTATCTTGAGCTTCTTCAACTTCTCTTCCCTTGAGCTTCTTCAACTTCTTTGCCTTTGAGCTCCTTCAACTTCTTTGCCTTTGAGCTCCTTCAACTTCTTTATCCTTACTTGAGCTTCTTCAACTTCTTTATCCTTACTTGAGCTTCACTTTTCCCTTGAGCTCCCTTTAACCTTTAACAAAGGGCTTTTTGAGCTCCTTTAAACCTTGAGCTTCACATTTCCCTTGAGCTCCCTTTAACCTTTAACAAAGGGCTTTTTGAGCTCCTTTAAACCTTGAGCTCCACTTTTCCTTTGAGCTCCTTTCAACCTTTAACAAAGGGCTTTTTGAGCTCCTTTCAACCTTTAACAAAGGGCTTTTTGAGCTCCTTTAAACCTTTAACAAAGGGCTTTTTGAGCTCATTTAAACCTTTAACAAAGGGCTTTTTGAGCTCCTTTAAACCTTGAGCTTCACTTTTCCCTTGAGCTCCGCAGATTCTCACTCTTCCTCTGCTACTCGGCAGGCTCCAATACTTCCTCTGCTACTCGGCAGGCTCTAATACTTCCTCTGCTACTCGGCAGGCTCCAATACTTCCTCTGCTACTCGGCAGGCTAATACTTCCTCTGCTACTCGGCAGGCTAATACTTCCTCTGCTACTCGGCAGGCCAATACTTCCTCTGCTACTCGGCAGGCTAATACTTCCTCTGCTACTCGGCAGGCTAATACTTCCTCTGCTACTCGGCAGGCTAATACTTCCTCTGCTACTCGGCAGGCTAATACTTCCTCTGCTTGACCAGCCCACGCAGCCCACCCGGGGACGCCACAAATGTTAAGGTATGAGAGGTCAAATTAAAGAAACCTCCTTTAACAAGTAAAACTTTTACCCAAAGTCTTGATATTGTTTGGGCTGCCTCGGGTGATCAAGCAAGAAAGAAAATAAGGAAGACAAAACCAGCGGCTACACCTGCAAAGCTCTCGCTCTACTAAAAGAAACTCTCTATTTAGACAACACGGCTAAGTTATATACATTCAAAAGGAAATTTACATAATAATTTATACATTCAATAGAAATCTACATTCCTAGTCATACATTCAAAAGATATTTACATACTATATGTCATTACTTTTAACAATATCGTTCTGCTTATCCGCGAGGGGGGGGGGGGGGATGGGGAGTTGGAGATAATTAAGATCTTCGTTGACTTCAGGCGTGCGTCAGGAATAAGAGTCAACTTCGGAAAATGTCAGGGTCTCTGGTGCGGTGGGTGGAAAAACCGTACCGACTCTCCATTGGGAATTTCCTGGAGCACAGAAAAAAATCGCCATTCTGGGCACCATCGTCACCCCGGGACATGGAACATCGGTACAAGATCAGCACATTAGTAAACTACTGGGAGGACCCATCGCTAGTTGGTCCTCCTTTGTCCGCAGTCTCTCTCTTGTGGGGCGGGTGAGAGCGGCCAATAGCCTGGTGCTCTCATCAATCTTCTACCATCTTCAGGCCTACCTGCCCAGTGAGACTTTCATCTCAAGACTGCAGGCAAGACTGGCGCGGTTTGTATGTGGTCTAGACCGCACTGCGTGGCTTCCCGACAGCGTTCTGGCACGTCCTGTGTCCGTCGGTGGCGTGGGGTTATTGGACATCAGCACCCAACTCCCTTCACCTGCTTCAAGGGGGTTCAGGCTGCACGAAGAGCTGGAGGTAAGAACGCCTACTCATGGCTGGCGGACTCTGGAACCAGGATGGCCCTCTTGTCTTCGAGTTCCTGGGTGCTTCCCCGTCGTCGTCGCCTGCTGGAACTCTGGGAACAGGCCTCCTCCATCCTGGGCCTGAACCACCGGGTGGTGCCTACTCCCACCCTACTGAACCTGCCCTTCGTCGGCGCCTGCAGGTTCCTGGCGACTCCATCGCTTCGAGCTCCCTCAAGGTGGGCTGGAGTGCGACTCCGAGACATGGCGGGCCTTGATCTGCCGCTCAATACCAGGACGACAAGGAGTGTCCACGAGGACGCAGCTGCCCTTGGATCATTCTGCCAGCGACTGCTGAACGAGAATGCTAGGAGCGATTACCAGGAGAGGTCCTTGGAAGAAGCCGTGGTGCTGCGCGGGACGGCTACACCGTTCCTGTGCATATGCACTCGCACGGCGCGACGCATGCTGGAGCATCCCCACCTCACAGTATCTCCGGCGCTGGGCGCCTGTGGTCGACGTGCCCTTCTCATCTCTCCGTCGCTGCTCCTTCAGGGGCCCATGTGCCGGACATCGCAATGCGACTGGCCCTGCCCCTGCCCCATCCGGAGCACCTGGCGTCGAGTCAGCCTGTCTGCATAGCCTGCGGCTCCATCGACCTGTCGCTGGCCCACCGCTACTGGTCCTGAAGCGCCGTTCGCCCTGTCATCCGAGAGTCGTTCTCCATCATCGGCCGGCCGCCGGACCTGCACTCCTGGATCTTTCTAGTTGGTCTCGAGGACCACGCCATCACCATCTCCTCAGCGGCGAAGTACGCGATCTACGTATTCTTCGTAGATCGCTAAATGCGTGGTGTCGCTGGGACCCACTGGCGATTCTCCACTAAACTCTGCAAGCGCTGGCAGAGGCGCCATATTCATTGTACATAGTGTATATAATGCATATTATCTTTTTTAAATTAGTTCAGACTGTGCACTTTGCATGTATTGACAAGATGTCAATAAAATTATTTAAATTGTCAAATTGTCTAGCTATCACATCGGCCAAAGAACGATTCTTCAAGTTCTTCCTTTCACCTGAGATGGAGAGAATTACGGAAGATCCTCTCATTGTATGGCTGAGACCTCTTCGACGTTGGGGGAGTATATCTATATAAAGGTATATATTTTTCATTTGTGTATATTTTCACCTTTTGGTTTATTTTCAAAGTGCCAAGCTGGCACCATAACTTGAAAAATTCTGTGTTTTGTGTGTTCTTTATGTTTGTTTCACCCTTGACCATGTAAGTCAATAGAGTATGTTTCAATCTCCATATCAAACGACCTTCAGAACATTTGCTGCACCTGGTGATTATACTGTAAATGAAAATGTTGGCTAATCATTGCAGAGGCATTCCAGAAGTTTTGTCTTTTAAACTACCGTCAAAATAGATGGCGCTTAGTTTTATATCAATTTGACCGAAGAGGTGACATTTCTTTGTATGGAACTATTGCATTTTAGTGATCGAATTGAACGTCCAGCATAGTAGTAGAACTCTAAGAAGCGGTTTGGTGGATTAAATTGGCGAAACAGCTGGAATGGTTCAGCACTGATGAGCCAAGCCCTCCCAATATATATTTTTTCATCGCAGTAAGGATAGCGGAAGTTTGTTTTATTGTTTTAAAGAAACATTCTTGTCTATGTTTTCATTTCCTATAGTTGGAATTTGAATGGAATTCCAGTTAAATGTATATATACCAGTCTTATTGACGTTTACCTTTAAAATAGTTAGATAAATTAATATTTTTGACTATAGCCTTATACCTTATACACACGCCAGTTAGACGTCAATGTAGCTGTATTTGATAGAAATCAAGTAAATTTAAAATGTGTCCCTGATTGAACCTTTGTGTAGTTTAAAAATGTATGTAAGTATAATATTTATATGTATTCACCAAATTTAATTTAAATTTATATATTTTATTGCCATCTATCGTAAAAATTGTAACAAATAAATTTACTGGCAATGCGTTTCTTCTCAATAATATCATCAAATATTATCCCTACAGACCTTACTGCAATGATATAAGTTATTGAATGAGAGGGTTCACTACTGATGAGCCAAGCTCTCTCATTCATTAACTTAGATCATTTTCACATACTCAATTCACAAAATAGAGGCAAAACTTTCAATTTTATGGATGGAGGGAGTGTTATATCTTATTGTAGAAACCATATTCTAATTGAAAATTGTGATTCTTTTTAGAGAATTTCGTATAGATTGGCTAATTTTTATTTGTTGTGTTATATGTTATGTTGAAAATGTTTTATGTTTATATTTTTAATATTTAATAAAAAACAAAGAAAGATTTCCAAAATTGCTACATGGAATATCCAAAATTTACGGAACTTTTGATCTCACAATATTTTTAATGGGTTCATCAGTTCAATCTATCGGACAGCTAGCGCATTGTCTATTCTTCTTATATAGTTAAAGGTTTATTATATATTGGTGTTTAATGAAAATGAATACATACTTGATTGTGACAAATACTTCGAAAATACAGAAAGATACTTTCTAGGATCCTTTGTTGATAGAAATGGTTTACGTGCATCTTTATATTAAAGTATTTTTTAAACTATGATATATATGCTTGCGCGCTAAGGCTGACAGTTTCCTTTATATTCAGATATCGAGGGACCCAAGTGGAGACAATTTCAAGCTGTAAAGGAGGTTCAGTAAGACGCTCGAAACAACCTAAATTCCACACTGATCTTTATTTATCGAAATTTTTCTTTTATCTCAACCTATTTTACATATCTATTTTACATATATTTCATTCATTACTCAAGAACAATAAAAAAGACAATAAATTTCCATTATACCTACAATTTAAGTGCGTCTGATATTAGCAGACAAAGAAAATATTTCTAATCTTATACAATATGTGTAAAATGGACTAGAAGAACAGGATATTTCAGAAAAATAGTTGGTCAATAGACATAGACCTACCTGTATCTTGCAACAGAGGAAACCGAATTATTCGAAAGGAAGGAAGAAAAATAATAGAGAAATTTTAAAAATGTGGTTTTGTAGGGCGTCGATAAAGGTTTCCAGTAGATGGCAAAAGAAACACTAACGACAAAAAATAAAAATAAAATTATCAGAAAAATTCTGACGGAGCACAATCATCAAAGGCTGCAAAATCAAGTTAAGATTAAACTTAGTTATTAGCTGATAGATTTATTTCGCTCAGCTAAGTATAAGTCGATCTTTCTAGCTAATGGCTCATCAGAGGTCCAAACGATATTGTCTTTAGAACGACGTTTAACAAGTATTATGGCAAATGTTTCTTTTTACAGAACTAATAATCGTAATTTTAATTATTTAAGGAAAAATAAAAACCATTCCAATTCATATATATATTTTTTATATTGTCTTTATATGTCATTCTAACGTCTCTTTTTACCTATTTACACCGTAGGTGAGCTAGTAGCTCGAAACCCCTTAATAGAGAAAAATATCGTTCATTAACTAGGATTATATTGGTTTTCAAAATGTTTTAATGATTCAGAGTTTATTTATTAAGAATATTAAAAGTTATTTTGAGCACATCATGAGAGAAGATTATTGGCTCGAGAAGATCCATCTTCGAGAAAACAGTCTAGAAAGGCCAAAAACTAGAGGAACGGACTATTAAGGAGACGACCAACTGTTGACTTCATTACCTAAAAGAGATGGTCAGAGATGGCGATATATGAGGAAAAGTTCATAATGTAATCAGAAGTCGCCTAGGACGTGATGGTACCTTGCAGCAAATTACATTTTTTAACTTAGAAAGATTGTCAAAAATAAAAGCTTAAAATACTGACAATAAAATGGTGTATTCAATTTTTTTTCTCAGCTATTTCGTGAATTAGACTGGCGAAACCGTTTGGAGGAATCATCACCGAACGACTTATTTATTTTATAAAGCAAAAATGTATTCAATGCAGAAAAATAGACAATTTTCGAACGTGTCCTTTTTAACGATCTTGTTGAAGGGCCAAGTTCGAAAAAAAAAATCTTGTCCACTTTTATTTATTAGAGAAAAGTTTTGAGAAGCAGTAAATATATTAAAAAATCAATATACACTACTGATCATTAAAATTGCTACACTAAGATTGGTACACGCCAAACGTGAAATTTTCGCGATAGGAAAATTATTTTATGATATGAAATTGTTAGATTTTCAAAGCATTATGCAAAATAGGCGCCAGTAGCGACACATACAATATTTTGAAAAGAAGAAAGATACATTGGACAGCAGATTTCACATACATTAAATGCATTTGAAACGTTGCCTCGTCGTGATGCCTCGTGTAAGAAGAAGAAATGCTCACCAACATGTTTTGAGCTTGATGAGGTAGAATCGTAGTCTACTGGAATAGCGGCTTAACGTACCTCAGTAATTTCTGCAAGCCTATGTCGAGATCCCATGACTTTACGAGAATAAGGAATAAATGGGTTAAGGATAGTCAAAGGGAACGACGTAATGGATTTAAGCTGTCCACCATCACTAACAGCCACGAAGACCGAGATGTTTCCCTCATGGTCTTAACGGATCGTAAAGCCACGTCAAGAGCCCTGAGTCAAGAAATGGGGTCGTTTACCAGCCAAAAGTGTCTCAAGGAACAGTTTGAGGGTGTTTTAAGTAGTATGGACTGTCAGCTCGGTGGCCATGGCTTCGGCTAACTTTGACGCTACATCACAAACAGGAGAGCTTTCAATGGTGTGATCAACGACGAACTTGGACACAGGAATGATGTGAGGTCGCGTTTACAGACGAATCCAGGTTCAGTTTCCAGCACCATAATGATCAACATCCGTGTTGGCCCCATTGTGGAGAAGGAACATTACCAGTGTGCATTTGACACCGTTCTCCTAATTTGTTACCAATAGAAAGCGTCTTTTCCAATGTGTACCTGTATATACCATCCACTCTCTGTTTGACTCAATTCCGAGATATAGGTGCTGTTATTTCTTCCAGAGGTTTTTATTTCTGGCAAATGATTTCTTATAATCCATACCTCCAAATTTATTGAAAACTAGCCGAATGACCCGGGCAACGCCCAGGTTTTACCCGATTAAATGTTTTAATTCAAATACTATTCGTTACAATTATAAATTGGCACCGTGGATGTCACTTTTGTGAAACGTCCCGGTCCAAACTTTGTGTGTTTTAAAATATAAAAATAAAAAAGTAAATTTTCACAACGATATTTGAAAATTATATTATTTTGATTTTCAAATACTATTCGTTACAATTATAAATTGGCGCCGTGGTTGTCACTCTTGTGAAACGTCCCGCTCCAAACTTTGTGTCTGAGAAGCGATATTTTTATAGAAAGATGATCTGGCTTTTGTTTTCTGCTCGAATGAATGTTTTTCTGTTAGAATTTTGTTCCTGCGTACAAAAAAAAATGAACTGGTTTCACCCGTGGTCTCTGCTTTTTGGAATTTTTCCCGATATAATTTTGTATCTGATAATCAAACATGATACAGCAATATTGTCATCATCATTTTCTGACTAAAAAAAAAAACAACTATTTTTGCCCAGAACCTGTCAATTTAATTTTTATTGGCTAAAATCCGATAAATATATTTTTCAGATTTTTCTCTATGTCCTGTCAAAACACGTTTTACATGTACATTAGGTCAGCTGATATTACCTCCCATCTTCACCGCTAGAGGCGCTGCTTGCGAGCGAAAAGGCAAATTTGCAACGCAATTTGCAAATAACTCGAAGAATATTCGGGATAGAGACCTGATATTTTCACTACAAGTTTTTTCCAGATTCTACTCTATATACTGTTAAAATTTCAGTCAGATTAGTTACGTATTGTGGACGTGTATGGCCGACATATATACCCACATACATACATACATACATACACTGACTTTTATATATATAGGGATTTAAGCGCTTGTTATTCCCAGTATAATATTGAGGTTCAATAAATATCAATTTGTTATTTGTGTATTTATTCCAGGTATAGCCATATTTTATGTGCAGAACACTGCGTTCATTATTTTTAAATTTGTTTTATATAACTTTAATGGTTAAAAATGATATCATTAGTAACATACAGAGCTGATGATATATGTTGTTTTATAAAGGATCTCCCCAAATATTGTTCATTTTAAAAGTATATTAAGTAAGAATCGGTTTCATATTAAAGTTTTTTTAAAACTCTTAGTGTTTTCCTTTATGTAGAAATCTCTTGTTCGAGCGGATCTTAAGAAAGCTATATTCGGCACGCGCGATTCTTTCTTTTTTTAGATGAAGCAATTTCCTATTGCCATTCATGCAAAGAGAAAAAAAACTGACTTTTCCAATATTTTCTCATTGTAGTAAATGCAAACGGAAATTTCTTAATTAAAAAAAGAAACAATTGAGCTGAATAGCTTCTAATATAAAAGCTCCAATTATTTATTCGAAGCAATTTTAATTATTGCAATTTTTTTCGATAAACTCGATATTATTTTATAGCTTCTCTGACAATATTATATATAAATCATATCAAACAAGGAATTTTTCAAATCCCAAATCATTTATGCTACACCGTAAAATTAGGAAAGACATGGAACGATGAGAGAGAGATAAAGAAATATTTTAAATCGAGATTATTTGAATAATTTTTTTCATAAAAGAATGTAGCGGAAATGTAAAAGGTTTTCTATGTATCAAAATATTGGAATCAATAATATGTTTAATAAAAAATAAATATTCCGTTACATAAAGCTCCTCCCTCTATAGAAGCCTTGACCCACAGCTTGCACACGTTGTTTCTGAACTGGATCTGTAAAATTCTGGTCAAGGATTCTCTCAACATTTTGAGAGTTTGTTCATTGTTTCTTTGCATCCTGTGTGGCGAAGAGCGGCTTAGTCGTTATTTAGTCTATAAGTAATATTTTCATCTTTGAAGGGACACAGCTTTGACATGGCGGTGGAATCCTGGAGTCTGTCACTGTAAAATGAGTCTACAGTCCCCATGGTCATAAGGTCTTCTTGACAATATTTTATCAGTTTGTCTTCCCCACATCCTAAAAAATGAAAAAAAAAAAACCAAACATATTAAGACTAAAACTTGACTTATTCTTTTCAAATTTACCAACATAAGAAAATCCACAAATTTATATATTTATAATCTCTTAAGATAATATCTATAACTTTTATTATATATAAAACTATCTTTGTTGAAAATTTGCAGTAGACATGGGGGGACCGTGCAATGTTTTATTAAACGAGAGAGAAGGTTCTTTATTTTCTAAAGTAATATCAATTAAAAATGGAAGAAAAATATAGAAGGTAAAAGGCAATAAAGCAATGGTTATTTCTATGGATTAATATGGATTTAAGGCAAATTCAAAATTAGTTTTCAATGCGTACTAATATGATACACTAAGAGTAAAAGAATGATTACTTCTATGGATTATTATGGATTTAAGGCAGATTCAAAGTGAATTTTCAATGCATACAAATATGATACACTAAGAGTATATATATAGAAATAATTCTCTGGATTAATATGGAAGGATTCAGTTGAGTGAAAAGGAGATGATGTAAGCCATCATCAGACAGGTGCAGTCAGATCAACAAGGACAATGGCCAAGATAAGAGAGGTAATGACTGCCGTATTATCTCTCCTCACAATAGCCATGTAGCATTAAGGAACAACAAAGGAAAGCCCTTCAAGATGAACTTAATCATGCCTCAAACTGTTTGTTTCGTTCCTCTTGGTAGATATGTTATTGATGATTATGGATTCCTTTATTACCTCATCAATGTTGCCCTTATGATATCATTGTTATCCGCCTAATTAAATGATCTTGCAAGAAAATTGAATACCTCTTTTTCTATTTCCTAATAACATTTAGGAATGTTTAAATTAATATAAATGATTTTTTTTTCAGATCAGTCTCTAAATATAGATGATATTAATATATTGTTACACCTTGAGATGAGTTGGTTTCTGCTCAGCCGTTTCCATTGTGCTGTAGGATAAACCAGAACGAGTTCTCATTAAAAAGCTGACGCTTTATTTGGGTAAGCTTACAAAGAAGAAGAGCCGACGCGAGCGCGCATGGCTGCACGATGTTAACAAAGAATAAACGAAACAATAATATTTTTTAATAAGTGCACTTTTTATTGAAAATAATTACATGAGTCTATGTTGGCTGTGACAATATACTATACTTTTGAATATCTGTTTCATCCGGAATTTACACAAAAACTTTCTAACCAACCTATTTCGTTTTATATATCTTTATAGTCAACAACAACAAATAACAAAAAGGCTTTTATTAGGGCCCATTGCCCTGTATGTATTCGCCATACAACAACAAAACAATACAGCAATTCCTCTCCCTTTCCCCTTGTGCACGCGAGTCTTTGTGTGAAAAGGGATTTATTTAGGCATCTGTTCTAAAACTTTCCTCACTACCTCTTTTGTGTATGAATCTATTCACAATTGATCTGTAGAAACTTTAGAGTTCTATTGCTATATTTTTCTTTTCTGAGAAATAGTTCTCAGCGTCTTCAGTGGGTTGCTAAGTCTCCAGAAGGTGTTTTTAAGAGTTTTTTTTCTCTTTCTTCACCTAAATATTGGCATTCTATGATATAGTGGGAGATTCCATCAGATATCATATTTCTACAAATCCTGCAGTGAGTATTTTCCTTTTTGATGATGAGAATATGACTTCACCTCTACCTAGAGTTGAAGTAATTCTAGTCCGTGCAATGAAGGCTATTATCTTCGATGACAGATTCCATGACAAGTATCGTTCTGGCATAAATGAATTACAGAGAAGTTTATAGTTTGAAATTTTTTTCGAATATTGTCGAGTCTAGCGAAGTCTTGTTGAGAATAAGCTGTTCTTTTTTAATTGTATTGAAGCGATGCAGCAGAGAAATAGAAGAGAAGACGCCAAGAGAAGTAGAAGGGAAGAAAGTATGCAGAGGCCCCGTCCAGGAAGTGTGGATTGACGAAATTCCAGAAGGGAGGGGGGTGGCAGACAGTCGGGGCAGTCCAGCTGGCGTCGCAGTGGGAGGCAGGGATCAGCCGAGCCCAGCTGGTGTCGCGGTGGAAGGAAGCGGGCCGGCTGCCGGGGATTGGTGTGTGCCGAGAAGACTGTCTGGCAGAGATAGCAGACCGGGGGAAGAAGTCTGTTTGGTGACAACGGGATATGGACTGACCGGGAAGACGGTAGCGGAGAAGGATCCCTCTAGTGGCGGACATTGAAGGCAAGTTAATCTTCTACTGTATAGTTACTTATCTACTCTTTTAAGCTCTTGTAATAAATATACCGCACTAAGCTGTATCCAAAACGAACCCACATTGTTCTCTTAGAAACCTTGAACGCAAACATCGACGGCTGAGAAGCGTCGTAACATTTGGTGTCAGAAGTGGGATACAGCTTAGTTAATTTTAATTGAAGATTTTATTTTGCGCTAATTTAAAAAGGAAAATGGAAAAACTAACCGACCTCGAAATTGAAAAATTCACAAAAGTGCTCAGACTAATAAGCCAGAAAGTAGATGAGCTCGGAGAAAACTTGGATTCTCGGTTGAGCCGACTCGAGCATATTCGGAATGTCAAACGTTCTGCCACACCCATGTCTTGCGAAGTCAAGTTCAATGTACTACCCGCCAGAAAATCCTGAAGGCTTTTCAAAAACAATCACAGCAACCAATAGCCCACGTATTCAATGTCTGAGGGGACAAAAGACGATCCCAGGTGATGAAGATCCCGACAAGACCATCACAACAAAGATCATCACGTCAGGAGACGTTGTAAGTGAACTGTCAGAATCTACGCTAGAAGATTCTCCCGTGATCCAGAAGTCCGAAGAGTGTCGACAGCAGGAAATGATCCAGACTGGTCGTGTAGCGGAGGAGGGTGAGCTGATCGCCTCCGACAACGGCTGTGGCACGAGTGTTTTGTATAAAATCAAGCGGACGGAAGGAGAATGCCCTCAAGGTGATATACAGAGCGAAAATTCAACCCCTGGAATTCTTTCTGAAATACCCCATGAGAACAGCAACGATCTTGGCGAGCTGCAGTGCGACAGCGTGGCTGACTTCAGCGACAGTGTCAGACTGTCAGGGACTACAGCGGCGATCCAACTGGACGGGACGGAGCTGGATGCTCCGTGGAAGTGCGACAAGGCTAGATGGTCGAAGCACCCTGAAGTTGGAGCCGGCAACCCGACTGAACGGGATAGAGCATTGGACGCTCTGTGGAAGTCTGACGACATTGTCTGTGACGCGGAAGTCGCGCGCCATGTGTCAGCGCCGTCGTCTGCAATGCAAGCTGAAGAGATGTGCCAAGAATGTGTACCTATCATCTTCGTTCCTTCGCCCGACAAGGTGCAGATCAAGCAGCCACCGCCTAGGAAAAGTTCTACCGATCTTGAGACTGCCACGGGATCCGACACCTCCAGAAGGTTTAAGAAATTCACAGCCCTGTGCGTGGTCGGCACTGAGGAGCCCAGGTTTGAAGGGTTAGGAAAAAGAGAGCCTCTAGAGCAAGAGAATGTGAAACCTAAAGAAGAAAAGGGAGGCCACGACATGGACAGCGTGGATCGGGTGGACGAATCCACTGTAAAGATCGGCGATCTACAGCCCCGTCGTGGAAGGAAGCGGCGAAAGCGCAACACAAACGATCACAACCCTTTGTACATTGTGGCTACAGAGTGTTCACAAGGAGAATTCAAAATATCAGATGGGAGCATCGTAGGCAGTGAAATATGGCCGCCATCTTGTGGAGAACCACCGCCCTGTGCTAGACAGCGAGACCAATCAATGGCGTCGGCACTGGTTCAGAGTGGAAAGAAAGCCCGAGTTGAGATGTGGTTCTGCAAACAAGGGTTGGTGTTAACCCTGCCGCTACGCTTCCGGGAGGCGGACGACCCTCATGTGGCCAGAGACGTCAGGGAGATCAAAGGGCCGCCGATCAGCGCCTCTGGTGAAATCAGCCTTTTCGGGACGAAAAGGATTGAGAAGGGGGCAGTGAAGCGATGCAGCAGAGAAATAGAAGAGAAGACGCCAAGAGAAGTAGAAGGGAAGAAAGTATGCAGAGGCCCCGTCCAGGAAGTGTGGATTGACGAAATTCCAGAAGGGAGGGGTGGCAGACAGTCGGGGCAGTCCAGCTGGCGTCGCAGTGGGAGGCAGGGATCAGCCGAGCCCAGCTGGTGTCGCGGTGGAAGGAAGCGGGCCGGCTGCCGGGGATTGGTGTGTGCCGAGAAGACTGTCTGGCAGAGATAGCAGACCGGGGAAGAAGTCTGTTTGGTGACAACGGGATATGGACTGACCGGGAAGACGGTAGCGGAGAAGGATCCCTCTAGTGGCGGACATTGAAGGCAAGTTAATCTTCTACTGTATAGTTACTTATCTACTCTTTTAAGCTCTTGTAATAAATATACCGCACTAAGCTGTATCCAAAACGAACCCACATTGTTCTCTTAGAAACCTTGAACGCAAACATCGACGGCTGAGAAGCGTCGTAACAGTATCATGTTCGGTGGGAGGTTCAGCCATGACTGACCACAACAGTTGATTATATCATTAACGGTTTTGTATAATCCTATGGAATTTTTTTTACATTTGATGTACTTCTTTCAGTCTGTTCCAACATAATTTTGGCAGTCTGTACTCGTCCATTTCCAATATTCTCATGTAGTATTTCAATGTTAATTTTGTGCGGTAACGCGGTAGTGGCGGTGAGATTCTTCCAGTTTCCAATCTTAGTATGTGCCTCCCGGGATATATCTAGGTAAATCAATAAAGTTTTTATAAATGAGGTTTGAAGTTGCTCTATAATTTCTCCATTATCGCAGGCCCACACTTGGGCCGCGTAAAAAATAATTGATTTTATCGAAGATTCAAATAGTTTGAATGCAACCACTATCGAATCGATTTTTTCTCTTATTAGAAAACCAATGGTTGAGTTTAGTGCGGTATATGCCTTTGCTTTGAAAACTAGCGCAGCTTGTCTGATACTGTGTGTGTTTGTATAGGGGAATCCCAGATATGTTATTCTAGGGGTGACGGTCAACGGAGTGCCTCCCCAGAACCAGTTTTAATTTTTGCTCTTCCACCATTATTTTTGACTTTATTTTTCATTTAAAACTAATTTGTATTCCTTCAGATAAGTTCTAAGTAAATTGATTTTGCTTTGCAAATTGATTTTTGATTCTCCTATTATTGCTATGTCATCTGCATACATGAGAAGATGAAGGAAGCCGAAGTCTGGAAGATAGAATCCTGTGAGTGAAGAATTATTATAATATTCAATTAGATCAGATATATAAGTTATAAATAGTAGAGGTGACAGTGGCTCTCCTTGTAAAATTCCGGAATCAATTTTTACGTTGTTTGATTATTCACCTTTCCATCTAACTGAGATTTTTGCTGCCTCATAATAATTTTTATTATTGATATAAACCTTGGGCTTATTCCCATTTTTTGTAATTTATTCCAGAGTATTTCGTGAGGAACTGTATCGAATGCCTTGGTCAAATCAACAAAGAAAACGTATAGTTTACCTCGTTTCTTTCTTAAAGATAGTTGGATAAGGGTATTCAGGGTAAAATATGGTATAGACATGAGCGGTTTTTTCGGAATCCTTCTTTATTTTCTCCTATATAATGCCTTTTCTCAATCCACTTGTTGAGTCTGTTTCTTAGAATTGAGGTAAATAATTTGGATATATTGCTGCGCAGTGCTATTCCTCTGTATTTAGATGGGTTATTCTGTCCCGGTTTTTGAAAATAGGGTGTATAATTGAATTCGTCTAAATCTCTGGATATTTCTCTGTTATCATTATCTTGTTGAATATAGTTCTTAGTTTTTCTAGAATAGGTATTGGTAATTTCTTTAAAAGTTCATTGGGAATATTATCCGGTACTGCGCTTTTCCATCCGATAAACTTTTAATTTCAGCTTTGATCAGCGTTATTTCTTTATCTAGTTCTGTATCTTCCCACCTGATCATCAGGTTTGCTTTAT
Organism: Cordylochernes scorpioides; assembly: GCA_030710605.1. NCBI lineage: Eukaryota > Metazoa > Arthropoda > Arachnida > Pseudoscorpiones > Chernetidae > Cordylochernes > Cordylochernes scorpioides. The sequence goes on from CP092883.1 coordinate 38,038,141, forward strand.
GGAAGGGTTCATTGTCGCCTTTATTTAGCAGTTTCTTGTAGAAGATAAACCGGTCCTTTATATCTCAGCTGATAGGGTTACTTTTTTTTCTGATAATAGATAGAGCGCTCCAGAAAGATTTGGGATCTCTAGCATTTTTTATTTTGTCTTTATTATATTTATCTCTTTTTGTTTTTAGTAATTTTAAGTATTTCTTCCTAACCTCTATGTATTCTTCCGGTCCTGTTCTTCGGTTGAATTAGTATATTTCTTTAAACTTGATTTAGTTGTGTTTTTCATTTGATAGCATTCCCTATCGTGCCAGGGCTTAGATATTGTGTTGCATTTATTTACTATTTTGGTGTAATATTTGATAGTTCCATTGCCTTGAAAATTTGCTCGGTGAAATTTGCAGTCATTGTATCAATATCTGTAGCAATGTCATATATTTCTTCTAGTGCATCAGATTTCGTTTCAGTAGTTCTTCATTTTGAGACTAGTCGTATTTTCTGAATGGTATCACGTTTTTTTTTGTGTTGATTGCTTCTGTTTATGATCTGTATTTAGTACTAAGATTATTGGTAGATGGTCAGAATGGGGGAGTTCTTCTATCCACATATCAGATATGTTCTCTATTAGGCTTTGTGTAAACATAAAGTAGTCGGAGACTGATGAACCTCTATCTGCCACAAAGGTAAAGGAATCTTCTGTGTCTCCTTTTGTTCTTCCATTTGCTATTGTTATTGAGTTTGAATCATTGAAGGCAATGAGTCTTTCTGTATATCTTTATAGTCATTATTATCATTATTAATATTGAAATTAATATCTTTCGATAAAAGGTAAAATAAATTCACAGTTTGAAAGTTGAAAATATGACAGAAATGATAGAAATTGCTTTCATATTGATCTGTATGTTAAACAGCATTACTTCTATACGCTACTAGCAGTTTAAGAGATTTGTGAAGGAAACACAGTCACACTTTCAGTTTTACAATATATATTTTATAGAGATATCTTTTTTATTTTTCTTTTTAATTTTACATAGCATTATTCTTTTTTTTTTTGTCTAGGCATGAGGTAGCAATGATAAAAAGATATCTTACAAGACAAATTTATAGGTTTATAGCATAGATACATTTTGCCGGTATTCTACGAACCTTCCTACATACAGAAAGTGTTCGGCTGCTGCCCAGCATGTTCTTCTTATCTGTCACCAATAGAAAACGTCTGGTCAATGATTGTCGAGCGGCCGGCTCGTCACCACACGCCAGTCACTATTGTTGATGAACTGTAGCATTCTGTTGAAGCTACATGGGAAGCTGTACCTATGCATGCTATCCAAGCTCTGTTTGACTACTCTATGCCTATAAGTGCTGTTATTACTGCCATGAGCTGTTCTTCCGGGTACTGATTTTTTTCAGATTCCATTCTTCCAAAATACCTGAAAATATAGTACCTCGTTATTATCAGTTTGATGTTTTTGTCCAATAAATATCATTTTGTTATTAGCATTTTTCCCGGTTTAGAATTTTTAAAAACAGTAGCGTATATATATATATTCCGGATAGAAACGTGGTGATACAAGATGGTTGATGCTGTGAAGTATGTATCTGAGGTGTGAGGGTTCAGGATAAATGGACACTGTGCCGTATGTTACAGAAATGTGATGGCATATAATAGAGGATTCCGTTCAGGATGATCCAGAGACATAATGGTACAGGGCAGAGGTACATTACTAGTATGTACCAGATAAATGGTGGTGTGTCCGTGTACAGGACAGAGAATGGAGCATAGTAGTAGTAATAACATTTTATTCGTTATCGAACGTTGTGTGGCCCATTGTACGTACTACATCCCAAACACGATACGACGCTAGCCGTCTCTGAAGCACAGTATGAACCTAAAACATGGTAGTGTGTGTACAGGACAGAAAATTATGTGAAGTATGTAAAGAGACGCGGTAAATGCAGTTGTGAGGTGTATTAAGCGATTTAACAATCCCCCGAAGTCGCACACGACGGACTGGCAAAAACAAGAAGCCACACATCGAGCGAGAGATAACCGCGCTGCCAAAAACCTCCAGGAAATTAAAGAGAGCGCCGCGAAGCTTATCTCGGACGTCCGGCCCCTGATACGCCGACGCCAGAACGCCCTTTGTTGGCGCCCGCACGGCCGCAATATTAAAATATCCGTATTTTCTACGTCTTCCGGTAGCGGGTTTATTAGGGCTACGATAAGCTCCACCCTGACATAAGACATGCTCAGCCTTCGGGGGAAGTAAACCTCCCAACCACTACCTACTTGGATCTATACGGCAACTTTCAACTTGATTTATGTATTTTGTAAAAGGCACAACTCAAAGACGAAGTCAGTATTGATATAACATCAAAAGAGACGATAAATATATTATTATATTTGTTTTTGATATTCTTGGACGAGATTTAAAATGAATATTTTCTTCTACAGATTTCTTGAGTTTATACTAAAAGGATTGGATGCTCATTTACATATAGCTGTTCTCGAAATGGTAACAGGTAAATAGGTGGAAAATATGTAGTTTAATTTAGTAATCTGTTAAATGGTGAGTAGCCTAAAAATCGTCCAAAAAAAAATATATATATATATTTTTTTTTTTTTCATTTCACCGCTTGTTTTAGATTTGGGAATAAACGACAAGATCTCAAAATATTTCCAAGTGTGTGAACATTCTCCAACTTATTTGGCAAATTTCAGTTGAACTTCTACGGACATTCCATGAATGATATATGATTTACCTATATATAAAACCCACTAGCTAAACACCTCTACGGATAATTGTGAAGATTTCATGATTGATTTCCTTAAAGATCTCATGAAATCAAAACCCGCTCTCTGCGTTGGCGAGAGTCATTACCCCGAAATCATTGTATCCAGGTGAGTGTTCTGAATTTTATCCAGTCACCGACCCAAATCTAAAAGATTCTACTGAAAGTCAAGAGCTGGCATAGTGTTGCGTCTATTTTCCACTGAAGAAACCACCTTTCTCTCCACACAATGCGGTTTTATATATTTTAAAAGTGTGGGGATATCGGTTTTTCTCTTCATTAGAATATGGGTGACGTTGCCACGTTAGTCACCTTTGAAAAGGGACAGAATATGATCGAATATTGCGACTGTTGTGATAGAAATGCATGGAGACATCTGAGGCTCTTCATTGGACACGACAATAACAACAAAAGTGCGGGAAGATGATATGTATGTGCCAAAAAAAAAAAAAAGACACATTTACGTTTAAATAAATCTACCTTATACATCTATTACATTAAATAGAACAATGCATCTTTTGGTCTTCTCTGCTCAGAACGCGCATATTTTAGTGTACTTTTAAACGTTCAGAAAATGCTAAAATTCATGCATACAGTCATAGCCCAATTGAAAACGCTTCTAGAGTAAAACAGGAATATACATTGTTTTAATTATTATAGGATTTCTTATTTCGACAAGTTACAAAAAAAATCATAAAACGCCGCGCAACTCTTGATTAAAGGAAGCTTTCAGGCAAGCTCTTTTCAGCTAACTAAAACATATAAATAAGGCAATGGAGAGAGATATATTATATACCATTTTAAAGAGGAATTTATGGAAATAGAGGATATAAGAATTTAATAATATTGTAGCAAAGTATTTATTATATTTATGTACAGATTATTATTTTCTTTTCAGAAAAAAAAGAATTATTACTTATTAAGAATTATTAATTAAAACTTTGCTATATAGCTCCTTTCCTATGGGAGCTGTGACCCACAGCTTGCAAATATTTTAGATACTGACATGGATCTGACGTGCTTCTGCCAAGAATTCACTTATAGTCTTGAAAATTTGTCCCTAGTAGCTTCGCCTATATATAAAAGAGTAAATTTGAAAAATTAACTAAGCTGAAGTAAGGTTTTTTCCTCTAGCTACTTTAATCAAGTAAATAAAAGTATTTGAGTTTTTGAGTAATTGAGTAATTAATCGTTTTGTCGGAGGTTTCTCATTGAAAGTCCACTCTGTATTCACGGGTAACTATGTTAAAAAGTTCATTTGGAAAAACCTTCGAAATCTGTACTTCCTCCGTGTTATCAGGTCTTCGAGATATCCACATTTTCAATATTGTCGCGTGCAATGAATTCATTTTCTTATGCGTAAGTTATGGTGTTTGGTGATTTAGTTAGCCATCAGCAACACTTATATTTTTGGTTATTTCAGAGAGAAAAAAATATGATTTGTTTTTAATGACATCTTTATAGAGCCATTCATGATTATCATTTGGTATCAAATTGTCTATATATATTTTTCTTCGAATTGCTACTTCCTGGTGTTGATTCTTATCCCCTTGTGCAAAGATTACACAAATTCCATGACTTCATGCTTCTCAAGCATGATCTCGTGGAATCGAGTGTAGAGGCGCAGCTTCCGTTATTCATGGCACCATGATCCAGGCACACTTTGGTGAAAGTCTGACTTTGCCTGTAATTAGAGGCTCTTCTCAACGTGGAACTCTGTATCTCTGGAGAGGAACCCTTGCTGAGGTCTATCAACAGGGTCAGATTCTTAAAGAGGTCTTTCTTCTCTTTCTAAAAATGCTGCTGATGGTCCGCGACTGCTTATTGGTCAGAGTTATTCTGCTTGTTTCGCAGCTGGCCTTCATATCTGAAGGTCGTTCCCCTATCCGCTGGAAGTTCTCACTCTTTTTTTTTTTTCAAACAGTAAAAACATATATATATATATATATATATATTTTTTTTTTTTAATAGTACAAAAGTGACAGAAATTGTACTGGGATCAGGAGGATAAATTAAAAAAAAATAGGCGTCCCCTGATCGTGACACTAAAAGATTTTTTAATCAAGAAAAGATAACCACGTATACGGTTATTGAAATAATTAAATATCAATTTTTAGTAGATATTTATTCCGATAGATGGCGTAACACATCAGAAACTTTTAGTTACGCGATCAGAAGATGCCTTTTTTATCAATATCCTTTTTTTGTCATTCTATATGTACTTTAAAAACATTTATCTCAGAGTTGTATATATGAAGTATTCTGATATTGGCTTTTATTCTTTGTATCATTGGCAATTTATTCTGAAATGGTAGATTGTAGCGATGTGAGAATTGTTCGATTTTATTATATCGACACATTTATAAGTTGAAATATTTTTGAAGTGTGTCAATCCCATGTGTGATGAGCTAATGTTCTTGTATCAATATGAAATGGTCCGTATATTGATTCTTATGCACCTTATGTGTCAAGATTATGAATTTATTTATTAATTTTATATTTTTAATACGGAGATTGGTGGAAGGAGATGGTCTAAACCGTTGGTTTTCGACCGCTACGACCCGGGTTCGATTCCCGCATTGGGCACTTTTTCTGATTTAAAAAGAAAATGCTCCAATGGCCCCCGATTATTGCAAAAGTTCAAAGAGGGCAAGTAACAAAACGGGTCTCTGGGACATTCGTAAATGCTAAGTCGAACTGTTTTTCACATGTGTAGACATGTGGTGTACTTACAGTAAAAGCAGTCGCCAACTTCTTCTACTAAATGGCCTGTACCACGTTGTACTAGGGATAAGCAATAGGGATATGCTAAGGATTCCTTCAAACTGTCTGTTACAGTAGAACCGTTCATGAGAAACTATACTATGAATACCTCTAGGGTCTTCTGAAGATGCACGTTCATTGAAGGTAGGATTAGATAAATATGAGTCTCTTTTGGGAGGTGTTGAATTGAATATAAATGAAAATACTAAAAAAAAACTAGCGAAAATGCTAAATAATATTTTAGTGATGAGCCAAAAAAAATCTTCCTTATTTTTCTCACATTATAGTAAGGGGATGATGAAATTTGTTTCTAGATAAGATAAAAATTCATATAGCTCTCAGAAGGAAACATTTTGATCAACAAAGCACGCAAAATAATGATATTTAGAATAAAAAGTTTAATCTCAAATTCAACCAAAGGGTAAATATATTTAGAAACTTCAGCAGAGAAATATTTCGCACTCAGCCATTTCAGAAACATGCCTGCTATCTTAATATAAAATAAAGATTTGAATTACTCTGAATAGCATTTAACCTTTTATTATGTATATAGTTTAAAAGATTTACGACGCAACGCTAGTCATTTTTGCATACAATATTTTAATTAAAAACAACGTATTTATACAAGCAAATGATGATGATAAATAATCTATGAATACATAACAACTTCTCCCCACAACAAAAATTTACATTTCAAAAAACTTCGAAGGCCTTCTTAATCTTGAGGACCTTCTCAAAATAGGACCCGATGCTTCACCAGCAGGATCCATTTCCTGATCAGCTTGGGGGTCTTCAATATTAGTTGACTCTTGTGGAGTTGATGATGTAGACGGAGTTGCTTCACTTTCTCCACAACCTCTGACCTGATCTAAATGCCGGTTTAAAATATCTCCGTCATCTGTCTCTACCTTGATAGAAACAGGACCAGTTTTTTCTTGCACTACACCTGGTAGCCATCGGGGGCCATGGTACCCTCGTGCTATAACTGCCTGTCCTTCATTTACCACTCTATGGGGTTTCCAATTTCTTATGAACTTGTTTTCCTGTCGCATCCTTCCCTCCGACACACTTTCAGGATGAAATTTATTTAAGAGACTCTTCAGGTTTCTGTTCATCAACAACTGGGCTGGGGATTTTTGCGTCGTGCTGTTTATCGCTATTCTCATCGATAACAAAGATCTAGATAATCTAGTCGTCCAATTTCCCGAGCTGTTCTTTCTTAGCAGATTTTTAAGCGTTTGAATAGCTCTCTCCACCTGCCCATTTGACGCTGCATGATAAGGCGCACACAAGATGTGCCTCACGCCATTTCTTTTTAAGAAAGTCCTGAAAAGTTCCGATGTGAAGGACGTACCATTATCTGAAACTATCACATCCGGCAACCCGTGGGTCGCGAATATTTCCTTTAGGCTATTGATGGTAGTTTCAGTAGATGTTGTAGATACGATTTTAGCCTCAATCCACTTAAAATAGGCATCCACCACAACCAGAAAGAGTTTTCCTTGAAAGGGACCCGCATGATCAATATGTAGTCTCGACCAAGGTCTTGATGGCCAAATCCAAGGATATACGTCAGTTTTTGGCGGATCGTGACTACACGACAAACAAACCGCACAACTGGATATCATCCGTTCAATATCTCCATCCATCTTGGGCCACCAGCATAATCCTCGAGCTAGCGCTTTTGTCCCCACTATGCCAATATGAGTATCATGTAAAAGATTTAAAATATCTTTTCTTAATCTTTCAGGTATAATCACCCTGCTCCCCCACAATAAACATTCCTTATGAACTGATATTTCATTAGATTTGGAGACAAAATCTTTAAATCTATCATCAACTCTCCTTTCAGGCCACCCATTCATTGCCCAGAATTTAACCTTAGAAAGGATTGGATCTTTACTAGTTAGTTTTGCCACTTCCGAAGAATTAATTGCAGCATGTTCCGATTCTATAAAAAACACCTCTGAAGGGTTCGGAACTACACTTGGACATTCATTTAAAGGCAGTCTACTTAATGCATCGGCATTACAATTTACTTTTCCCGGTTTATACTCTATAGTATAAGTATACGCAGCCAAAGTCAAACACCATCTCAACATGCGCGGCGATAGCACTTGAGGTATCGGCTTTTTGGGTTAAACATTCCAACTAGGGGCTTATGATCCGTTAATATTTTAAATTTTCTCCCTAGAGCTCCTCTGCTTAATAAACTTTCATAATTCTCAATTCATTTATAATAATGGAATTTCAGAAGTTTTTAAAAGATAATTAAAGCAGTGGAAGACTCGAGTTGTTTTTTGGACATGAGGAACAAACCTCAATACATCTTTTGCTGGATTGTCCTGTTTTTCAAGACTATAAAATCGACAATAATTTTAATAGTAGCAGATCCAAGTATTTTTATTTCCAGTAAAGGAATGTATATTAAATTTAATACCTTTTGTAGATAAATTTTGAATTATATAGCAACAAATATCTTTTGAGAGAAACTGATAATGCACACAGATCTCTGTTCCCGTTTTTTTTCTCTCTCTTTCTCCTTGTTAATATCATTTGACTATTCTTTACAGCAGAAAATTATTGTGAATATGTATAGACAAATGTAGAGGCATACATGTATGACAGCGGGAGTATCCCTAGAGTAGACATAGCGCTTTAAATTGAAATAAATAAACAAATTCAACATTTTAAATAATAGTTATATATATATTCTAACAAAAAAAAATTAAAATAGCAGAGCTATTTTTAACACTTATCTATAAAAAAATGTGTGAATGATTTTCCAATATAAATGAATAGCTGAATTTTTCTGGGTGACATTTAACTTTTCTCGTGTGATATCTAAACTGAAAGACTTAAACCAACCAACCAACTCGGGGAGGAAAATTCCCAAATCCATTAGAAAAGCACCCGGATTACGGATCCCTCTCCAGAGAGATAATCATTCCAATAACATCAGAAGAGGATTTGGTGGTATTGATTGGACGAAGTGACAAACAGATTTGTCAATAGAGCACCGGCTTGGTCAAATATTGTCGGTTTGGATCGCGAGCCTTTAATTCCAAACACTCAACGCTGTAATGTTAGATTTATCTCAACGCTGTAATGTTAGATTTATCTCAACGCTGTAATGTTAGATTTGTCTCAACTCTGTAATTTTAGATTTGTCTCAACGCTGTAATGTTAGATTTATCTCAAACGCTGTAATGTTAGATTTGTCTCAACTCTGTAATTTTAGATTTGTCTCAACGCTTTAATGTTAGATTTATCTCAAAACGCTGTAATGTTAGATTTGTCTCAACTCTGTAATTTTAGATTTGTCTCAACGCTGTATTGTTAGTTTTGTCTCAATGCTGTAATGTTAGATTTGTCTCAACGCTGTAATGTTAGATTTGTCTCAACGCTCTAATGTTAGATTTGTCTCAACGCTGCAATGTTAGATTTGTCTTAGCGCTGTAATGTTAGATTTGTCTCAACGCTGTAATGTTAGATTTGTCTCAAAGCTGTAATGTTAGATTTTTCTCAACGCTGCAATGTTAGATTTGTCTTAGCGCTGTAATGTTAGATTTGTCTCAACGCTGTAATGTTAGATTTGTCTCAACGCTGTAATGTTAGATTTGTCTCAACGCTGTAATGTTAGATTTGTCTCAATGCTGTAATGTTAGATTTGTCTCAACGCTGTAATGTTAGATTTGTATTTACTAGCCATTTTACAGAATGTAACAATTAGTGCACGCATTGAAATTATTCAAAACAAAAAAATATCCTAAAATTGATTTAAAGGAAAGATTAACAAATAATTATCAATTCAATAAAATAATCCCTTGTTACAATATTAAGATGAAAATATCAGGTTCCCCAGGGATAAGTTTTTTATTTATTTTTTTTCTCTGGAAGCCCGATGTTTCCACCTTATGTGAATTGTACTTCATACTTTTTCACTCGTAAATCAGCAGAAATGGTTAATATTGCGCATTAGACCACTTCTATATTTCTCTCCTCAGATCAAATTTCTCCCTGGTAGATATTTCAAGAGCTTTTTTTTTTTTTGTGGATTGCGAATGATTCACGTGGACTCAGTCAATCATTCTTCCTCAGGCTAGAGTACGCTATCAAGGCTGAACAATATCGGGACCAATATCAAGCGCAGACTGATTCCGTACATCAATATGCTCTATAATTATGATGGTTACATGCTTTGCCAAGTCAAAGCTGGTATCTATTATTCCAAGATCGTCGCTAAAACATCTTGAGGCTGAAAAAATCGCCTTTGTGACGAAGAAGGAAACGTAGCCATCGTCCCAGAAGTTCATTGAATCGATGACCTTTGGTCATACTCAGTTGCTTGGTTTTCTTAAAGGGGCAGAAATCCCCCTCTCCCAATAAAATCTGCTTATCAAACGATCCAGGATTGTTTGCGCAAAATTGATAATGCTTTGTGCAGAAGCTGACGGTGTATACTTCGCCTAGAATAGACTCGATGCTGTGCGACGAGGAAGCACTATTTACACTGAATATGTCCTTATATTATTCAGTCTTAGTTAATATTTTTTCCTTGTTCCAAAATCACTTTATTAGGTACCGCTAAAAATAGCAACCTAGTTTTAGATATTTACAATAATCAATAATATGTGAGGTTTATTCACATATTAAAACAAAGGGTTCTAACGCGGGATTCGATCTTGGTTCATGGCTTGTCGGGAATCGAGGGTTCTACCCACTCGTTCACCGACTCTTATATTCGAATTAAGATATTTAATTGTTATCATACATTTATTGTAAGTATAGAAATGTCACTTCGAAATGTGTTTCTCCAGAATACCTGTTAGATGTGACCCGAGTTACATCTCATAAATTTGCCTTTCTATTTGTAGTGTATTTGCATGCTTGGATATTTGGAGAAATTCAAATATCCTTTTTGCATACTCAATTGTGGCCTCAGGAATTCGTATATAAATAGCGGCACAATTTTGCTATAAGTCAGTCAGTAGTATGTATCTATTGTAGGGTATGTTTATTTCTAATCAATTATAACACCCAAATCCGTTGGCCTAATCTAAGCAACACCTTATCTGCTACTTGGAACCGTCGCCCTCAGGTAAAATCCGTCGTTACCAGAAGTCCACTGAGCTTCTGATCAGCAAGCTCGCCTTCCAGCGCCTTGTGCGTGAGATTGCCCAAAACTTTAAAACGACCTGCGCTTCCAGAGCTCCGCTGTCATGGCTCTGCAGGAAGCCAGTGAAGCCTACCTGGTTGGCCTGTTTGAGGATACCAACCTCTGCGCCATTCACGCCAAGAAGGTGACCATTGTGCCTAAGGACATCCAGCTCGCCCGCAGGATCCGCGGAGAGCGTGCCTAAGCTTTTGGTAACTTATCCTGGCTACTCTCTATCTAGCGACACAACATTAATGATACAAGTAGTAATGATATTTGTATAATAGAGACGCGCGCACGGCAGAGAATGTATTTTTCCTTTATCCCCTATTTTGTTCATGTTGCCTTAATTACCTTGTATATAATACATTGTGTAAATATTATATTCTCAAAACTAAAAATTAGGAGGATATTATTAAATTGTCTTGTTAATCACATTGAACACACTCTCTCCACATTTCTGATTAAAATTTGAAAGTGAAGAATGTATTTGGAAACCTTTTACCAAAATTGAAGATTTTTCAACATTAAAAATATAATAATCTTAATTAAACGAATTAGCATGATTAATTTACATGCAAATTAGGACGTAATTAAATATAATTTAATTAGATATTCGATTTTCTTAGAGAATTTTGATATCAAATTTAATTAAACAAGATATTAAAAATATAATTCAAGTTAGCAGATAGCAAACAAAATAAAACCTCAATCGACCAGCTAACATCCCCCTTTTTAATTTAATAGGGAGGGTTATGATTGAAGTAAAAAAGAAGATTTGTGTTGCACCAAGCCAGCATTGCCCAAGAGAAAAATGAAAAGTATTTTTGAATTTTATATTAGAAAAACACATGAGCTTATTCATTGTTGCACTACTTGTGCTGTTGTGTTGACTGTACACTGATCCATTAGGGGTTCGGTGGAAGGGTGGTCTAAACCGTTGGTTTTCGACCGCTACGACCCGGATTCGATATCCGCATTGGAAACTTTTTTTCTGATTAAAAGTGCCCACGATTCTTGCAAAAGTACAACCCCCACCAGTGAGTGCAAATAACCAAACGGAGCTCTAGCACATTTGTAAGTGAAAAATTCGAACTGCTTTTCACTTGTGTAGACATGTGGTGCACTTACAGTAAAAGCAGTCGCCTAATTCTACCAACTATGATTATCATGGCATGTACAACGTTTACTGGGGATGAGCAAAACCACCTTCCTAGGTCGTTGAGATATAGCCTGTACCTTGTTAATGAGGGCCAATACAATTTTGCTTTTCTGAATATTTATTAATAAATAAAATGTTTCAATAATATTTAATTAAGTTACATACCTATATTATGATGCATTAAACTGGATTATGGTGGATTAAACTGGCGAAACCGCTGGGAGGGTTCACCACTGATGAGCCAGGTTCTCCCATTAATTTTTCAATTGCAGTAGGGCAGTAGTAATTGTTTATTTTTTAAAGAATCATACGCTTCTATAATAGTTTCGAAATTTAATAACTTACTTATATTTTTATTTTCACGAATTTTAGCGTAATTACGCAAATATGAATATAACTATCTATTTCTTTGATTTATCAGGAAACCTCTTGCAACAAATATTTGGTCGTTGAGGTAAAGCCTTCACTACGTTGACCAGGGCCAACAGCCTGAAAGGCGTACGCGATTGATTTTTCTTGATTTATCAATAGGTTGGAAAAATATAATAGAAAATTCCTAAATAAACGGTTAGTTGATTTTTGTTCACTAGATGACGTTCTACCATCTAAAAAAATGATATGTAAGTGGTCAGGATATGCATTTTTAAATCTTTAATATTAACCTCTGATATTTTCTTTTTTCTTACTTTATAACATACTTGTTTTTCTTTATTATTTAATATATATATTTTATAATTTATTATCCTTTATTGTAGCAATATATATTTAGCTATAAAATGGGAAGCAATGGTTAAAATATTTATATGAAATTTATAAAGTATTCGATTTTCTCAATAAGAACCGCACTATTTTTATATTAAGAATATGAGAAAATTCTGAAAAAAGAACATTTCCTTTGTTGGGATAAGTTTCATTTTTGAAGGTAATTTCACTAAAGTGGCCTAGGAATTCCAGGTTTAGTGTCGAGGTCGGGCAATCAAAGATCGATCAAACTATTTTATAGGCAACCCACAAAATGGCTTTATACCCGGGTTAACCCCCTCCCGGTATGGACAACAGCAGCTTTTGTACCTGCAAGGTGGTTCTGGACTTGTTCTGACTTTGTTAGGATTTCATTGTAGTGCTAGGTTTTTTATGACTTTGTTAGGATTTCATTGTAGTGCTAGTTTGTTATTACTTTGTTAGGATTTCATGGTAGTGCTAGTTTGTTCTGACTTTGTTAGGATTTCATTCATTTATTTCAACGCACAAAACGAGATATCCCGGCTAGGGATAATTGCGTCGATTTACATTTTTTTAAAACAGAAACAGTTATAAACATATTATACAAGAAAAGTGATTAAAAATAAAAAGAGAAACAATAATATATATTAGGAACTTGAACCTCTCAGGTTTGAAAGATAATCATAAATATAATTACAAAAATAATTAAATCTATTATAATTCTCTCTGCTATTTACAAATTGATATAGATAGATCTACAACATTTTTTATTGTCTGTTTTCTAGCGCTAAAGAAGAGTTATGGTTTTCATTATATCTTCCATCACTGTTCGTTGATTTATGTTTAGTAAATCCGTGTTGCCTTGACTCATTTGGTTGTTCTCTCTTCATAATATTTATTGATTTTGTTTTTAATTATGTTTTCAAAAATGTAGAAATGTTTGACGTCAATGATATTGGTCTATAGCTTTTGCTTGTTTCATAGTTTATTTTATCAGATTTTGTAATGATCTTTACAGTAGAGTCTTTCCATATATCCGGATAATAACCTAATTCAATACATTAGTTGAATATTTGTTGTAAAATCGAGATTAAAAGTCAATTGCATGTTTGATCATATTATTACTGATCAAATCTGGACCTGGTGCTTTCTTGGTATTTATATTTGAAATAATATTTTCAACAGCTTATATTTCTATAAAAATGTTATTTTTGTTTAGATTTACTAGTCCTTATGTCAGAAATCGCAAGTCTAGGTTATATCCGAATTTTATTTAATCTCTCTGGCCTTCATTGTTCTTCTCTGATTGTGTTTCCTTTCCCTTTCCTTTTTTGTTTCTTCATCACGACCTGGTTTATTTTAATTATCTTGTGACCCAATGTGGCTGGTTTTCTCTGGAATCTCTAAGTCTTGACAACTGAGAATTTAAACAATTTTATTGATTCTTATAATAAATTGTTACAAAGGTAGAAAAATATAATAAGATAGTAAATAAAGGGTAGATAAAATGTGTATAAATTTCTTCAGCAAGGAAGGCTTCTCCACCTTGAAAGAGTTCTCCTTCAGACAAGATCTTCTTGATTACTCCTCAGTTCCACGCCGAGGAAGTACTTATAGATGCACGTCTTGGCAGACACCAGGATGACATCTTCAAGCCTGGTTGCTCAGTGTGGAGGATACTTCACGTGGCGCTGTGCTGACGTGTCTCTGATCGACCAACCTATTAATAATTCTTCACGCGGGAGGTAATCAGCCTACCTAAGGCAAACAATAAAATGCTAATCAGGTCTCTTCTCTCCTCATCAATGAGAAACTCCCCCCTTGCTCGCTCGTAAATTGACCCGAGACTCGGTGGCAAGACGCAAGAGTTGCCACCCTTCCCGCAATATTACAGTAATTATACTCCACATATAATGAAACCATTTATTATCTAAACAATGGAAAATATATATAAACATCTCTCACATTTCTCTATATCTCTCTTATTATATATATTCTATTAGGAAAGTGTTCTCCTCTAAGAAAAAAAATCATTTTTATTTTGCTTAAACTGTTCTTTCTCTCTTTATATTTCCTATTTATATTAATTATATGCATAAATTTAATCCGTGAAAAACATTTACAAAAAAATCAGAACATATGTAAATTTTATATTTAGCTTTATAGAAAGATTATTTTATCTATGAATAATCGGAGCAGAGGAAGGATTTTTTTTTTGATAAAGCAATTTTACTTTAATCTTGAAGACATTCGTATATTTCCAGAGAGAACGATCGTTGTTGGCAGTTAATAGACATATACATATTGTTGGGAGAACGCTGCTGGAGTCTTTGTTCACATGTCACATTTTAGCTTACTGTCTACATCTTATGGATTTAATTGTAACTTTTACAACTTATTTATTTATATTAAATTTTATGTATAATTATTTTAACATAATTTTGTTTGTATAATTATTTCCCATACTTTCCTATCGTTGAATTTGCATACTTTCTGTTCTTGAAGATTGTTTAAGACAAAAATAATCAGTTAAAAGTTGCTTTTTCTCAAACTATTCGTTTTTAAATAAACGTCAAAAGTCTTCTCGGGTGTTTTCTCCCAGTAAATCAGGTCACCAGCGAAAAAATATTTAGGCAGATATTATCGGTCACCATATCTTTCCACGCGGTTGTACAGTTTCTACAGACTTCGGATTGTATGGAAGAGTATTCTCCAAAGTAAATACTTCAGCCCATAGAATAGAGTTTGGTCTTCTTACCTGAATACCGTCTGAACAAGTTTAGAATTGTGAAAAATACTACAAAAATGCATTTTCACTCGGATCAGGTGTATAAATTAAGAAAAAAAGGCATTTCCTGATCGTGCAACTTAAGGTTGCTGATGGCTTGCGCCATCTAACGGAATAAATATCAACTAATCGTTTAATTTTAATTATTCCAGAATTGGCCAAAAATCGTTTCTTGATAAATAAAAAGCTAACCGTTCGTTGAGGTAAAGCTTGTACCACGTTAAACAGGGCCAACAGCCCGAAAGGCGTATTTGGTTAGCTTTTGTTGATTAATCAAGAAACGTTATTTGGCCAATTCTGGAATATTAAAAAATCAATGCTTAGTTTATATTTATTTCGATAGATAGCGCAAGTCATCAGCAAATTTTAGTTGCACGATCAGGAATTGCTTTTTTTTTGTTGTTTTTTAAGTTCAGAATTGTTTCCTTCCAACCTCTTCGATATTCATTAGGGCTTTGATTAGCTTTACAAAAGTAAAGACATTATCATTATTTCACAATTAATCATAAGAGTTGCAACTTAAAAGAAGACTAAAAGAAACTTACTGTTTTGTCTCACCACTAAAAGCTTGTGTAGCTGAATTCCTGTATATTTATTGCTATTTTCATTAATTTCAACTTTTATTCAAACCCGAAGACTATTTGATCAGAAACGAAAAATGTCTTGCAAATTTGCCTAATATATATATATAAATTAAGAAAAAGGCATCTCCTTATCGTGCAACTGAAGGTTGCTAATGGCTTGCGCCATCTATCGAAATAAATATAAACTATTCTCGTTGATTTTTAATTATTCCAGAATGGGCCAAATACCCATTCTTGATTAATCAAGAAAAGCTAACCACGGACGCGTTTCGGGCTGTTGGCCCTCATCAGCGTGGTGCAAGCTGTACCTCAACGACCAAAAAAAATTGGTCATTAAGGCATCCTGAAAAATCATGAAACGAGTAGTTAAGGCCAGAATTGCGTGAGAACGCTACACAATGTGAAAAAATAGTACAAATTTAATATTGTACTGAGATAAGGTGCATAAATTAAGAAAAAGGCATCTCCTTATCGTGCAACTGAAGGTTTTTCAGGATGCCTTAATGACCAATTTTTTTTTGGTCGTTGAGGTACAGCTTGCACCACGCTGATGAGGGCCAACAGCCCGAAACGCGTCCGTGGTTAGCTTTTCTTGATTAATCAAGAATGGGTATTTGGCCAATTCTGGAATAATTAAAAATCAACGAGAATAGTTGATATTTATTCCGATAGATGGCGCAAGTCATTAGCAACCTTCAGTTGCACGATAAGGAGATGCCTTTTTCTTAATTTATGCACCTTATCTCAGTACAATATTACATTTGTACTATTTTTTCACATTGTGTAGCGTTCTCACGCAATTCTGGCTTTAACTACCCGTTTCATGATTTTTCAGGATGCCTTAATGACCAATTTATTTGGTCGTTGAGGTTCACTCTCCTCAGAGAGACTCTCTCAGTCACACCTGTACACATCTCTGCTCTACTACTCCTGCCATGACTCCAGCTAGGAAGAAGAAGAAGAACGCCCAGGGCCCTCCTGTGACCCTCGCTCAACTGCAAAAGGAGAACGAGGAGGCGACGCAACCCTTCCAAAATGCCTTAACGTCAAGTTGCGGTCCGGGCAGATCAATGCCCTCCTTGCTGAGGTGGAGAGCCTCTCTGGCGTCCTTTAAGGAGCTGGACGAAGATGCCAACAAGCCCCAGACTGACTGCCACAGCACCCAAACCAGCCCTGCTCCCTGCTTAAAGGAAACCAGCTCCCAGACTGACCCCACCAAGCCCGCCACTCCTGCTGCAACCAAGAGTAGGTAGCCTGAAGCTCCCAACCCCGCTGCCAAAAGATCCAACCTGAAAGGTCCAACAAAACCTGCGCCTTCCCGCGTCCCCAAGCCTGCGGCCGCCCCAAGTGGTCCTCCATGGGGAAAAATCGGCGGCCCACACAGTGGTCGTCTCTGATGACCCACAGGCTGACCCAAGGGATATTTACAAGGCTGTCCGCGCTGCCCACACTCTACCCCAAGGTGTTTGGGCCTCTCTACGCACCAAGGGGAAGCTGGTTCTCCACTCCAGCAATCCCGACATCATCCCTGAGGTGACAACCTCCCTGGCCAGCAAGCTAACGGGAATGAAGGTCCGCCAGCAGAAGAAGATCCTGCCAAGGATCTGCCTCTTCAGAGTGGATGAGGAGACCTCCAATTCCACAATCGAGGAGACCTTCCTGGCAACCGCTGCAGTCAGCAAACTCCCTGGAGAAAAAGTGGTGCGCGTGGCGCACCGTTCTGCGCCAAGAAACGGGACCTGCACCGCCTTCATCGAGGTGGACCTCAAGACCTTTGGAGCCCTGGGCGTTCGCGGAAGAATCGTGGTTGATGGTGTTATCCTCAACTTCGAGGAGTCCATCCGCGCCCGCGTCTGCTTCCGCTGTTGTGGCTTCGGCCACAACTCTGCCCAATGCACCAGAGCTCCTAGGTGCTTCCACTGCGGTGAAGACGGCCATGAAGGCCGCACCTGCCCATCCATTGCTGACCAGCGCACCCTCAAATGTGCCAACTGCTGCTCAAAGGGCCTCCCAGCCAAGCACGAGGCGAGAGCCTCGTACTGCCCCATCCTGAAGTCACGTTTTAGACTTCAAGAACCTTCTGCCCCCAACTCCACCTGCCATCTTCTACAGTATGCTGGCCTATGCTAGACTCCTGCCTCACTGCTCCCTGGCGCTGCTTCCCTCCTTTCCCAACGACTCCACCATCCCTGCGAGACACCTCCTGCCGCCAGATCCAAGGATCCCTTGCCACCTGACATCGTGTCTGCAGCCATGATGAGTCGAGAAGGGCTAGAAGTCCATCCAATTTGGACAATTAGCCGGAACCCAAATCATCATCATCGTTGAGGTACAGCTTGCACCACGCTGATGAGGGCCAACAGCCCGAAACGCGTCCGTGGTTAGCTTTTCTTGATTAATCAAGAATGGGTATTTGGCCAATTCTGGAATAATTAAAAATCAAAGAAATAGTTGATATTTATTCCGATAGATGGCGCAAGCCATTAGCAACCTTCAGTTGCACGATAAGGAGATGCCTTTTTCTTAATTTATGCAACTTATCTCAGTACAATATTACATTTGTACTATTTTTTCATATATATATATATGTAGGTACATTCAATTTTTATTGTTTTTGGCTATTCATATAAATAACATTCCCTCGAAATTATTTAGTTATTCGAACTCTTATTTCTGATCGCGCTTAGAAAGTATTCAGAGCGAAATCAAGCAGAATAGCTGTATAAACTATATGTACATATAGAATGTGATAGAAACCAGAATTTAGTTTTTTTTTTTTGCTTATCCCTAGTACACGAGGTACAGGTCATGATAATCATGGTGTGTAGAAGTTTGCGACTGCTTTTACTGTTAGTGCACCACATGTTTACACATGTAAAAAGCAGTTCATTTTGCACTTACAAATGTGCCAGAGCCCCGTTTGGTTACTTGCACTCCCTGTTGGGGTTGGGCTTTTACAATAATTGGGGGCCATTGGAACATTTTTTTTATCAGAAAAAGTTCCCAATGCGGGAATCGAACCCGCCGTAGCGGTCGAAAACCAACGGTTTAGACCACATTTTAGTATTGGTAGAGAATATTATTTAGCGTATAAAATATAAATGTGATTTAATAGAAATTTTGAAAATGAAATGCATCATGGAAATAAAGGTGACAAAAGACAAGGGATCCTATTTTATACACTGAGGTATTTTTACATTTTATTAATCAACCAGGCGCGATATTGAAATATTTATGCCTATTACAGAGGAAACAAACAAAACAATAAAAATATTAGAGCTTAGAATTGAATATTTACAAATTTACATGTAGCAATTGACAGAGTCATAAAATTTATATAAGCAAAGTGGCAGAGAGGTAAAAGAGTTAGAGCATTTAGATCAGGGAACAAACGATTTCTCACTTCTGAAAGTTCGGATAGTCGTTGATGAGGTGAAGAGCAGTTTGTCCCGTTTCTCTGTAGGTATTGGTTTCCGATCTGTCCCAGTCCTTCAAATACTTCAGGGAATTCCTTGATCGGGTTAATTCTCGTCGCAACCACTTCAATCCGCCTCGCCAGGTTCAAGAGCTCACATGCCGGGCGACACAAAAGAGGTTCACTCAAACGACGAATGACATAAATCTTCTCCTTGATTTCATAATTGCCATTTCGCAGCGTTGATATAAACATACCCACAGTCTGAAGTTAGGAATATTCAGCAGCTCTAATGTTGATATCACTTTCCACTAGTCGTTGCTGTCCCATTATCTTCTTGAAAAGACACAGAGGAAACACATGTAACATCCGCCTGGGAGTCGAGCTTGAACTTCACCTGTTTCCCGTTCACTTGGATTTCTGCTGTCCACCGCCTCCTGCACTCGCCTTCATCATCATCGAGATTAGATGAATCCTCCACAGCTGAGACCTCCAGGAGGAAAACCAATTTCTTCATCAAGTTCAGACACAGCTTTGACTTCCGCAGTCTTCGCCCTGCTTATCTGGGCAGCAATTTGCAAAATGGCCAGTTTTTGAACATAGTTTACATCTTTGTCCTTCCGCACGGTAAGCCTGTCCTTCCCTGTGGGTGAAACCTCCGCATTTTGGACATCGTGATCTTGTTTTGGCTGACTTCTCCTACATCCTCGAAGGCTGCTGTTGTTGTTTCGGTGATTGTTTCTTCGAGTTGAACTTCACCTGATTGACCTTTTGGCTTGTTGAGGGACGCTGCAGGTCGACTTGCTGCTGTCGAACGGCTTCCTGCTGTCGAACCATTTTCACCGCCTTTTCCAAAGTCAGTTCTCTGTCCAACTGCATTCTTTCAGATAAAGCTCTGTCCCTCACTCCAACCACTATTCGGTCACGGATCAACTGCTCATGAAGACACTCAAATTCGCAACTATCAGCCAATTTGTACAATGAAGTGATGAATTCGTCCACTGGCTCCCGATCCTCTTGGATTCTTGAATTAAATTTTGCACGTTTGTAGATAATATTCTTTCTGACACAGAAGTGGCTGTCGAACGCCTTGAGGACGGAATCAATTTTCGTTGCCTCTTCCTCCGTTGTGAACTTGAAGGTCCTGGATATATCATCCGCGCGGTCACCCATCAAGTACATGAACAAATCGATCTTGTCCGCCTCCTCTTTCTTCTTCATTCCACTGACCACGAGGTATCGTTCGAATCTCTTCCTCAATTTGTGCCATTCGTAGGGAGTTTCTGGAGGTTGAATCTGAGCCATGTTGAATTATCTTCCAAGGTCCACAAAAAATCGATATTTTGCAATATACGGGTTCGTATTTTATCCAGTTATCGCTGCCACCATGTTTTAATGTCCATCCATACATAGTTAAAAACAACAACTCTCTTCCCGTACCCCGCGCAGGCCCGGTCACGCTCCGCCGCGGCACGTGGGAAAACATACCATGTTCCCAGTACAGATATTGTAGAAAATAGTTTAATTATTCGAAAAATATTTATTAATCATTTTTATAAAACGTAACTCTAAAATTGATATATAAGATATTTAAAAATATGTAAATAAAAATTTTGCTTTATGTTTTATCGCCAGTATGATTTTAAGTATACTTTAAATTTGAAAAATGTTTAAAAAAATGTGTTTCAAAAATATAAGGCATCAACTATTTTTCATTCTGTTTGAAAATTAATAACTTTGCGGAGATATAATATTGATGTCAGCTTTTACATTTATTTTCGCACAAGTTTTAAATTGATGTAAATATATAAAAACGTGAATAGATGTGAATGCAAAAATACTTAAGACAATTCCCAAAAATGCCAATTAAATACATCAAAAAGTATAAATATTCTAAAGATGCCGTTTCTAATAACTTCATCAATATTTCAACAAAAGATAAATATCATGAAAGATAAAAAGACATTTTTATTTATCAGTAAGCGACTGTTTCCATCTTAAAGTCAATAAATAACAAATCAAGTCACCGCATCCAATATGCAACTAATGAGTTGGCCACACTGGATCTCTAATGGAAATTTATGCTTTAATAAAGCAAGTCATTCACTAACAGCGACACAATATTGTGTCAAGGTGGCAGAATTAAAATTACATTTCTTGCTTCTGTTTATTTTACTTGAGAATTGAAGTGAGGTTTGATTAATGTGATTGGATTCTCTGAAGGTAAATATTTTGATTAGTTTATGTTAGTTATTGCCAAATCCCATACGCTTTCATTGAAATTTACATATTTACATAAAATTTAAAATAACAAACGGTATAAATAAACAGAGAGTGTTCCGTTTTTAAATTAAATATTTTAGTACTCTCTCTTTATTATAAAAATAATTAACAAATGTTTGTATATCTTATTGTTTTCAATGTTTAAGCCTTGATGTTCAGTAACAGCTCTGCATCGAATTTACTAGGAAATAAGGATTCGTCTTAGAATATTTTGGACAAGACTATCCCAACAGTACTCAACGACTTTCTAGAAACTATCTAGAGTCTTAGGTTTTCTAAATCTAAGAGAATTTTTAAGCAAGCCAAAAACACAAAACTCCATAGGAGCCAAGCCTGGGGATTTGACAGGGATGTACGAAATGCCGGTTTCATTATTTTTTTTTTCGTCTAGGTATTGACGTGTTGACTCGTGGCTATATCATTGTGCAGCCACACCGGTCTTGAGTCACTTGGAAACAAAAAATGGGATCTCATTGTCGAATAATGGGTCTAAGACAGGGTTTTTGGCAAATTTGCGAATTTATCTTGACATTTGGTTCCACCTTCTTTATAGAAAGCTTTCCATTGTAGCAGAAACATGAAAACAATCTAGAAGCCCTTTGAAAAACTTCCCTTGCAATGCTTGACCCAGTTATGAAAGGTGTTTATTTGAGAGTTAGCATAGTAAATGACACGGGGTTAGTTTCTGTTTTAATGTCCATCTATACAGAGAGCCAAACAACAACTGATCTCACCCGTGCAGCCGAGGTCACGCTCCGCTGCGTTCACGTGGGGAAATACATAGGTAGATGTTTTCTTAATCTTCTCAGCACATCCCCTTTTCAAGACTTGAAATAATATTATATACATTCAAACTTTAAATGCATAATATAATTAATAATTGAAGGCGATCCACAGGTTTTAAACAATTCGTCCACTCCGGGTTCTTATCTGGCCGTCTTCTGAGTCGTTAGAGGGATGATCCACAACTGGGGTCTTTTCATTTTTCAACCTGTTCCTCCCGAAAAGGTCGGCGTCGTTGGTCGGCTGGAGATTGCACTGCATATCCTTTTCGTAGATGGAACCTGTTTCGACGTAAAGTCCCAACTGGAGTATCAACCATATATGACCTTGGTGTCGATGCCTTCTGCTTTACAATCCCCCAGGTTCGCATATCTGTAATCCAAACGTGTCACCTTCGGATAGCTCCTCCATGTCCGTAGCTCCGCAGCGTCGATCATATCTGGATTTCATTTCCTTTCTCCTTCTCCCTTCCTTTCTTTTCAGGGTCTGAGAGTCCACACTTTGGATTAAGATTATCTGGTTCAATTGGCAGAGGTCGTTCGGAGTTTACGTCCCATGAGAAGCTCAGCAGGGCTGTAACCGTTCTCCAAAGGGGTTCGTCGTTCGATACTCCAGGAGTCCAAGCGATGGGTCTTGATTTTTCCCTTTCACTTGGATTTCTTTGTCTTCGCCTCCTGCATCGCCTTCATCATCCATTGGATTAGATGAATCCTCCACAGCTGAGACCTCCAGGAGAAAACCAATTTCTTTATCAAGTTCAGAAACAGCTTTTGACTTCCGCAGTCTTCGCCTGCTTATCTGGGCGCAATTTGCAAAATGGCCAGTTTTTGAAATAGGTTACATCTTTGTCCTTCAGCACGGCAAGCCTGTCCTTCTCTGTGGGTGTAAACCTCCGCATTTTGGACATCGTGATCTTGTTTTGGCTGACTTCCTTCTTCCTCGAAGGCTGCTGTTGTTGTTTCGGTGATTGTTTCTTCGAGTTGAACTTCACCTGATTGACTTTTGGCTTGTTGAGGGACGCTGCAGGTCGACTTGCTGCTGTCGAACGGCTTCCTGCTGTCGAACCATTTCTCACCGCCTTTTCCAAAGTCAGTTCGCTGTCCAACTGCATTCTTTCAGATAAGCTTTGTCCCTCACTCCAACCACTATTCGGTCACGGATCAACTGCTCATGAAGACCCTCAAATTCGCAAACTATCAGCCAATTTGTACAATGAAGTGATGAATTCGTCCACTGGCTCCCGATCCTCTTGGGATTCTTGAAATTAACTTCGCACGTGTAGATAATATTCTTTCTGACACAGAAGTGGCTGTCGAACGCCTTGAGGACGGAATCAATTCTCGTTGCCTCTTCCTCCTTTTCGAACTTGAAGGTCCTGAGTATATCATCCGCGCGGTCGCCCATCAAGTACATGAACAAATCGATCTTGTCCGCCTCCTCTTTCTTCTTCATTCCACTGTCCACGGAGGTATCGTTCGAATCTCTTCCTCCCATTTGGGCCATTCGTTGGGAGTCGAAGTCGAAAGTTTCTGGAGGTTGAATCTGGAGCCATGTTGAATTTATCTATCCAAGGTACACAAAATCGATATTTTGCAATTACGGGTTCGTATTTTATCCAGCTATCGCTGCCACCATGTTTTAATGTTCATCTATACAGAGAGCCAAACAACAACTGACTCACCCGGCAGCCGAGGTCACGCTCCGCGCGTCACGTGGGGAAACATAGTTAGATGTTTTCTTACATCTTCTCAGCACAGTTTTCTATCATAAAGGTAAACCCATGCCTCGTTCAGTGTAACAACATTCTTCCATTTTTCACACCTGCCAGGTACTTTTCATAAAAGGCCTTGCTGTAGGTCTTGCGTCCTCTATATTGCGCGGCTTGAGAAATTGATCTTCAGCCTTTTAAAGTATTTAAGTCGATTTTTCTCTAATAAACGGTTAACGGTAGAAAGTGGTACGTTGTTTATTGTGGAAAGGTTCATTTGAGAAGGTGGATTCTCTCTGACAACCATTTCGTTTATTTTTATTTCGGTTGGAGTTAAAGGTTTCTTCACCTACCTTTTTTTTAAATAATATTTTCGCTTAATTTCATAGATTTCAAAATTGTCTTTGTTTTCATTTATTATAAAACTGATTGTTCACTAATAGTAATATTATTTTTCTCCTAATTACAATATTTTGGGTAAGCGAATATTTATCATCGGAAAGTCTGGAAAACGTAACCTCTTACAAAATCACATATAATTTTAAGTATTTCGAATATTTAAAATCGTTTTTTTTTTTTCATGAAATAGGTTCTTTCGAAAAATGAAACATAACTCAAATCGCGCGCTTCTTTTGCGAGCTACAGCGTTGTAAAATCGTTCTTTTAAAAATAGAACACCCCTCTGTAATTCCAAAATGCATACTCTGAGCATTGGATCATTTTCTTAATTATAAAAAAGTGCTTAATCCGCGGAATTCGATCCGGGGTCGTAGCTGTCGAAAACCAACAATTTAAACCCCTCGTCCACCCTCCCGCATAATAAACGAATATAAAGAATAGAAAACTCTGGAGTAATGTCTGAGCTTAATCTTGAAGTTGATGGAAAGAATCCGTGTCGTAGTCCTGGAGCGGATTGGAGAAGAAACGAATTCAGTAGGACAGCTATTGAATCAGGTCTGAAAGGTGGTAGTCTAATACCACTCCATTCCTTTGTTCATCGATTCTTATTTTTATGAATGATATACCTTTTTCTTCATTTCATATATTTCATCTCAATTTTCCCCATATATACCCAATCGTAATAATCAATTAAAGACCGAAAACTCAATATTTGCATGATTTTGAAACACTAGAAAAATCAACGTAACAATTATTTTTTACAAATGCAAAGTATTTTTACCTTCTACGTCAAATTACTCCCCAAATAATAATATAGAGCTCTGTGGGTAGAATACCAACGATTTAATCATGTATAGTAGCCATTTACAAGAAGATGGAGCAGAGCTCTGAGAATAATTAGAATGAGACAAATGGCCTGAGTTTCTTTTCCTTACCTTTCCTCATTAATGACTATTAATTGCTCATTAATTTGGCCCCATGTGCTCGTTAAGCCCCTTGCTGGTGGACTGGCATCTAAACAAGATGTGATGGTCAGCCCTGCCCCTTCTATATACGTAGTTCTGGAATACAATTTATTCATATTCAATTGAACAGTAAATGGTTAAATTGTTTTAGAAACCTTTGTATTTCATATTTTTATGCGTGTCTCCTATTCCAAAATGGTTAATATGTTCTACTGTTAATACTTATTTATGCCTAACTTGTCCTTATTATTTGTGGGAAGAGCATTTCTCGATGAAAATATTCTAATGTAATTCTACTGTCCTAAAAGCTTATGTCCACTCTTCCACTCTTTTCCACTCTTCAGTGTAGCATATAAAATCGTAATGATACAATGCAGTATTAGAGCTCTAAAGAAGCGGTCTGGTAGGTTGAATTCGCGAAACCGTTGGGAGGGTTTCACACTGATGAGCCAAGCCCTCCCAATATTTTTTCATCGCAGTAAGGACAGTAGAAGTTTGATTTATTTGTGAAAAAAAAATCATTTGCGTTTTAATGTCTTCATTCGTTATGTAGTACTATGATTAAAATATCATCATACATTCATTTTGTTTATCTCTTATATTTTAATGAAATTGTAAGGCCATTAAAAGAATACTAAATCTTATATAGATATAATCTACAGAATAATAAAATTCCAAATGAATCTTTCCGTATAGAGTGTTATGATCCAAAATCACATTTTTGAGTTTTTTGTAAATAGTTATTGTTATAAAGCTCCAAAACTAGGCATTCAAACAAGCTTTGCATGTAGATGTTTAGAACTACACCTATGTGAAAATCTCGCGCTAACTTTACTACGGGGTAACTATCTTCGAATCATCCGTCGTATATTTGACGGTCTGGTGTCGGTAATTAATACTAACTAAAATACTAATCATGTTAAATACCAAAATGTTATTTGCCAATTTTACGGAAGTAAATTGTAAAAAGTAAAAAAGTAAAGAAAAAATGCTCCAATGGCCCTGATTCTTGCAAAATTCCAACACTACCAGCGAGTGCAAGTAATCAAAAGGAGCTCTGGCACATTTGTAAGTGCCAAAGTCGAACTGCTTTTCACTATGAGACATGTGGTGCTCTTACAGTAAAGCAGTCACCTACTCCTACCCACCATGATAATCATGGCCTGTACCACGTGTACTAAGGATAATAATGATAATAATAAAAAGCGAAAGTAAAAAATTAGGATCAGAAGTATTTTTTATGTTAGACGGTATTGTGCCAACAGCAACATTCAGTTTTTACAATGAAGAAATACTCTTTTTATATATTAAATAAATAAACTAATAGACAAAACTTAAGAGGGTTAAACTTTAGCCTGTATATCGGGATTGAGACAATAATTCTGAAAGATATTTGATACACAGCGACTTTTATTGAAGACACACGACATAACCAAGTGTGAACAAACTTGTCTCTGTCTCCTTCAAAGTCCATTAGTGTATTAATTGAATTTAATATAAAATTTTAGTGCCTGTAATAACACATTTCAAAGTGATACTATACTATAAAATACTAGAGATTAAATATACACGTTTGAGTGACGACGATCTTGTTGGAGACTGAAGGATGCCTTGAGAAAGAGGTAGGCATATTGCTTATCTTAATATTGAATTAAATAATTTCTTTCGAAGAAGGAATCAAAGTTAACGGCAACGAGTTCCTTTATTTATTCTGTATATTCTTGGGCAAGCCTTCGGACTATGACGTCCCTTAGTAGCCTGTTGAAAAACGTCATAGTCCGAAAGCTTACCAAGATTATACCGCACAAATAAAGAAACTCGTCGCTGTTAACTTTGATTCCTTCTTCGAAATGATGTCTGGCGATTCTTTCTCTTTTAATAATGTCTTTACACCAAAAATATGCCTTTGACAACAGGTTTATTCATAAACAATTCTTTGAAAATAGTACGAAAACTAAATTGTACTGGAATCAGGTGAATAAAACAAGAAAAGGGAATCTCCTGATCTAGCGAAATATATACCAACAAATTGTTGATTTTTAAAGATTCCAGAAATGCCGAAAACCTTTTCTTGATTAATCAAAAATTGCCGAATCATTATTCAGCAATTTCTGGGGTAATTAAAAATCAACGATTAGTTGATATTTATTCCGAATAATGGCGTAAGCCAACAGTAACTTTCAGTTGCACGAGCAGTAAATGCCTTTTTCTCAAATATTTGAGTACCTGTAAAAGTTTATAAATCTTAATTTTATATGGATTACTCTCTCCTTCGTGCCGTTATATTGTTTGATCAAATACAAAGGTCACTCTACAAGTCTATGTCGAAGTGGAATATTCAAACACACACATACATCTTTATTAAGACCACCGGTCTTATACAAGTTCATCACAGGAAGGAAGCAAAGATGGAACTTCTATAATCCAGGCAGCACAGAGCCCAACAGCCTCCGGTCCGACGCTTATCCAGTGGCCACAGAATCCATCGTGTAGGTTAGCGTATCACTGAAAAGGCGAGTGGTCTTTGCTTTTCTCATCCAGATGGACCACGACATTCGGCGATTTTAATCTCCTCCGAACGGTGACTGCAGTCTTGTAAGTGAAATATTCATAAGATTATAGATGTAAAATATTAAAGAAAAAAAATTTACCTTTTTTTTTCAAATGCTAGGGCACTGGTCTCCACGGAGGTATTACATTGTTGCCGCTATAGACCTTACTTGACGATTATCTTTTGATTCGCTAAAAATTATTCCATTCATTTTTCGAAATAATTCCCCAATTATGATTTATTATGTCTCGATGTAGACATTATCCTTGAAAGAATCAAAAAACAAAAGAAGCTTGATTTGGAAGATCTTCTGGGTCGTTCTTTAAATATGCGCTTATGATTTAATTATTGATATTAGAAAAAATGACGATAACATAAAAATTTTAATTAACACAGCAACTTAAAATAACAAACAATTTGAATGGGTTGAAATTTTTTAAATCATCAAATGCATCAGTGTATAGGTTCAATGCAAA
Organism: Cordylochernes scorpioides; assembly: GCA_030710605.1. NCBI lineage: Eukaryota > Metazoa > Arthropoda > Arachnida > Pseudoscorpiones > Chernetidae > Cordylochernes > Cordylochernes scorpioides. Next base: position 38,066,682 of record CP092883.1, read on the forward strand.
ATCATTATACGTTGTTGTATGAAGTATTGTGAAAGGCGGTAATGAAGTTGATATGAAGAAAAGATACAAAAAATGATGCTCAAGATCCTTCCACGATTATATTCACCTCCCGGAGAGTGGGGAAAATGCAGTTTGCTTCTTCAGAATAAGCCGCTTTGTAACCTTAATCGACTCGAATAACTCAATTTTGCAATGTCAAAAAGATCATTTTACAAATGTCTCGTTCTGCTCTTTAAAAATTCTCTAGCGTCGTCTGAAACAGAACTACGCGGAACCATGCTTTATCATGAAACCTCTATAGCTCACACAGATATTAGAACTTTTGATAATCAGATTGATATAGAAGTCAATTTATCCCTAATCTCTACATTCACCTCCTATCTCCTTGATTTTTCTTATTTATGAATATTCTACATATAATGAAGCGAACTAATTCCATCGCATTTGAAGATACTTTCAAGCTCTTATTGATGGTATTAATACCAAAGAAGAGAGACTGGTCTGATTAATTAGAAGCGTGGTATAAAACTCCACCGGTGCAGCCCAGACCGAAAATGAGAGGTAACAAGCTTTCATAAACCTGGGTCAGCTGGCCAATCAGACACTACTCTGTAAAGGCCTCTTCATTCACTGTGACGCCAGATGAGTGCAGCATCTGTACTTGGCTGCACAAGGAGTTTGTTTCTCGTGTCAGAATCAGACATTTTATCCTGAATTTTCGTCGGTCTGATACTAAGCGGTGGTGTTAATACTAAAGGCATAGGTACTTCTCTCTATATAAATAAGAAGAAGGCTTCTAGCAACGAATCTCAGTATCGAATATAATGAAGATTACTTCGAACGATATGAATAATCGCGTAAGTCTTCATCCTTTATATCTATAAAAAATGAAATCCAAAATCGATGTTTGTTATTGCGTTGCGAAATCTACAGAATCAATCATTATGAAATTCGCATTTAGGTAGCTGAAGATTTCCTTTAACATATAGGCTATTCAAAAAAACTAAATGGTTAATGTGCTTTTTTTAATGTTCCAGCCTTTTACCGTTGGCGCAGCATGGTCGCGACGATAAATGAATTTGATTGGTTAATAATTTTATAAGTACACTTGGTTCTTTTTTTATGCGGTAGATGCGTTCCAGGGGAATCCGCATAAAAAAAAATCGCACAAAAAAAAGACATACATTTATATGTAAAATGATGGATACGTTTCCATTTATTGAAAAAATCGCATAAACCTAAATAATGTTTTAAAATGCACAGAATCGCATAAAAAAAGTATTATAAATAATAAGATTTAATTTTTTTCTCATCATATTTTAATAAATGGCTCATATGTGTGTTAATAACAAAAACAAAACTTAATATGTAAAAAAAAACAAAACATAAACAAAACTTTATTTAAAATCATATTAAGGAATGTTTTCATCATTATTCGCTGTCTGATAATGTGCGAACCCGTTTGTGGGTTGGTGCAAGATCACTTTCATCACTTGAGATAAAATTACGTCATCAGATCTACATGGTAATGCTTCTTTAGGAACTTCAGTGATTTCTGTTCTTTGACAAGGTAGTCAGTAATCAAACGCTGTGATTGGCTTGGCTAGTTCTTTGTAGAGTTCTCTGTAGCCAGACATACAAAATTTCAGATCACGTTGGAATTTTAAGGCGCGTTCTACATCAGTATCATTTTGAATAAAAATTTTTTCCAATTTACCGGAAAGTTGAAGGCCTTCCCGAAGTAATTTTTCGTCCAGTGGAGTAACATCTTCCAGTTCGCTATCTACTGTTTCGAAATCTTTAGTAGTATCTACATACTTTCCAAAATATCATCATCATTTAGGGCTTCGTCCACAAGCAATTATTCTATATCATGCTCGCCAAAATCATCAAAACCTTCCCCACCTATTTCCTTAGCAATTGAAATAATATCTGATGTTACTATTGTTGTTCTATTTGATTCATTTCTCTTTGATACGCATTCAGGCCAAGCAGCTTTCCAACATGCATTTAAAGTTTGTGATTTTATCTCGCAATTGCTAACGCAACATGATCTACACAGTTCAAGATATTAAATTGTTTCCAAACTTCAGTAACTCTTATTGTATCGGATTCCAGTTTATCGAAAATGAATTGGAAAGTGAATTTTACATAATATTTTTTAAAATGTTGAAATAATTCCCTGAACTAATGGTTGAATTAGGCTCGTTGTGTTTGAGGGAAAAAAAATACCTTTATATTTGGATGTTCTAAGTTTGGATGACCTGGTGCATTGTCAAGAATTAATAAGATCTTAAATTCGAGACCCATCTCTTTCATATAATTTTCTACTTCGGGTACGAAGCATTTATTGAACCATTCAGTGAAAATAGCCGTTGTTACCCAGGCCTTCTTGTTTGCCATCCAATGTGCGGGCAGTGTATTTAAGTCTTTTCCTTTTAATGCACGTGGTTTTAAAGATCGATTTACAAGCAGCGGTTTTAACATTCGATCGCCAGATGCATTGCTGCACAGCAATAAAGTAACTCGATCTTTAGCAGCTTTAAAACCACTGGCATTTTTTTCGACTTTGCAATGTAAGTACGGGTTGGCATTTTTTTCCAAAACAATCCTGTTTCATCAGCATTGAAGATTTGATGGGCACAATATCCTACATCTTTAATAATTTTAGTCAACTTTTCAGGATATTTTCTAGCAGCTTCTTCATCTGCAGAAGCCACCTCACCTTTTATTTTTAGATTATGAAAAGAATGTCTTTTTATAAAACCAGTTAACCACCCTGTGCTGGCAGAGAATTGTGGATTACTTTCACGTGAAGATGTAGATGGCTCTGATTCTTTTAACTCCTTGTAAAATTTAAGGGCTTTCATCTTGAGTAAATGTCCATCTAACGGAATTATTTTTTGAGTTAAATCTTCAATCCAAATTACGAGAGCCTTTTCTGTTTTTTCTATTAAAGTTGCCTCTTGAATATGATGAAATTTTAGAACTCAAATTTGTACCAGATCTGACTGATCTTCTTATTGCCGCTTAATTTTTTTATTGCTCTTATAGTAGATTCGCCTAAATTATAACGTTTACCTATTGCTGTTGATCTTTCTCCTTTCGCCAAGCAAACGAGAATTATAATTTTGGTTTCTAGCGAAATTGCACTTTTTTTTTGTTTTTTATTATTGTCACACATTTTCTTTAAGAGGACTAAAAATTATAGAAAAAACTTAATGTACAATTACGCACTAAAATTATTCAAAAAAAACTTACAATTCACTTGAGTAAATTTATCTTCCGGTTTTCGGTAGTAACCTTCTTTCACAAAGTTTTATTTTCTAATGCTTTCCAATATGCAGGCTTTTTTAATTAGTTTCATACAAAAACAAAATGCAGCATAAAAACACGCAATTTTAACGAGGTATTTTTGTTTTTGTCTCTTTTGTTTTTAAGAACAAATCAAGAGAAAACATGTCAATAAAAGAAAAAAAGAAATTTGTAATGGCAGCTGGCACGCCGGCGGGTTTTCAGTTTTGATTTCGGTTTTGCACGAGTTATGTAAGACACCGGCAGGCGCGGAATAAAAGACATTGGAACTTCCCCTCTACTGATTGTTGGATAACTTAACATACAACCAGGACGTTACAAAATTCTTTCTTTGTATTGATTGCGTAATAGTAGAGTTGTAGTTGTTATTCTTATTCGTTTTCAGAAAAAGTGAATCACCAAAAAAAAAATTTTCGAAATTCGAATAAATTTTTTTTCTTGCACCGCATAACTCCAAAACCGCATAAAAAAAAAAACCGCATAAAAAGAGAACGAAGTGTAGTTTGTTTACACGATGAATGTTTTTAAAAGGTAAGATGATTCAATCGCCGTGAAACTTTAGGAAGTTATTTACTATACTACTGGTAGGTTTCTGGTTTGAATTTGATTTGATATAAATATTCGTTGCAATTTTATTTGCAAATTTTCTACTTTCACTCACAAGCAGCGCCTCTCGCGGTATCGGGTGAAATTACACGTATAAATTGAAAAAATGCTAAAAAAATTCCAAGTATAATAAATTTAAAATTTAATTTGAGGATTCAGTAATATAATATTCCAATGACGTTGTAAAAAAACTTGGCATTTCAATATTAATATATATTTAAAGAAAATATCTTATTTAAAATTTAATAAATGTTTTCAAAAAATTATGTGTTCCAAAAATATTTTTAAACACATATAACAATACTTATGTACGTATATAAATCTATATATAGGTGGATTGGATGTTTTCTAGAATCGTTTTAACAAATGCTCGTTAGGCAAACCTTTACTCGGGTAAAAATCGGGCGAAGCTAGGTACATTCGCTAAATACAGTTATTTACATATTTTCGTTTGTGGAAAGATACTCTTCCTTCAAGTTCAAATTATCGAGTGGACCAATTAATATTGATTTTTTTTCAACTTATCGAGTATTTTTCAAGGGACCGGGAAAATTTTCAAATTATCGAGAGTATAGACAAGTATAGAATCAGTAGGGATTGGATGTTTGCTAGAATCGTTTTAACAAATGTTCGTTAGGCAAACAAACCTTTACTCGGGTAAAAACCGGGCGAAGCCGGGAATATATATATATATATATATATATGAGATAATATCCTGTCGACTCTTCTGTGATATGATCCTGTCGACTCTTCTGAGATAATATCCTGTCGACTCTTCTGTGATATGATCCTGTCGACTTTCAATGTGGCAATATAGTGATAATAATGTGGGGAGAGAGAAATAAGGAAACCACAAGTTTGGAATAGGAATTCCAGGCAACCAGCGAGAGAGAGGTAGCACGAGGGGCTGCCCGCTGAACGACCGTTTGTGTCGCACACCACCCCCCGACTGTCCAAAAAATAGTCCTGAGGGTTCCAAGAAAAGGCCCCCCTCCGGAATGTGGCCAGTGGCCCAGAATGGCCGTACTTTAGCTACATTTTATCTACGTCTCTCTCTCTGATTGACTGTAGATTTACTTTATTATTCCTGGAAGAGCATACATTATGACATATATATATATATATATAAACGAATACAATAAAGCATCAAGGGCTGCGTATCTTTATTAAAACGACAATTTACGAGCTTTCGAGCACATACGCCCTTCTACAGGAATTAATAATACAATAATAATCCAACCTAGTTTGAAATATAATTTATATACATATAGCTATTGTTTTGCATATCTGCTTAACTAGAATAATATTAAAATGATTGAATTTACATGTAGGTATAATAATTTGGAAAACTAATTCTAAAATATATGAGGTAATATGATACATTAAAGTAAACTTATTTTGTATTTTACAAATTTTACAACTTGCAAGGAATCCCATTAGACATGTGATATCATATGCTAAGAATGAATTTGTATTATCTTATTGTATTTAAGTCTATTGAATTATATGCTTCTTGTAAATCTATTTTGCGATTTATACTATTGTATTGCTTGGACACTATTGCTTCAATTATTAATCTTTGATATTTGTTACTGATATTGTTGTAATGTGCTTTAGGTTCATTTAAGTTGAATGTATGTCCTGTTGAATTAGAGTGCTGTACTATTAAAGATAAAGGGTCATTTCTGTTTATATTTCTTCTGTGCTCAATGATTCTATTATATAATTTTCTTCCTGTCTCCCCCACATATCCCCCACATATAATAGAATCATTGAGCACAGAAGAAATATAAACAGAAATGACCCTTTATCTTTAATAGTACAGCACTCTAATTCAACAGGACATACATTCAACTTAAATGAACCTAAAGCACATTACAACAATATCAGTAACAAATATCAAAGATTAATAATTGAAGCAATAGTGTCCAAGCAATACAATAGTATAAATCGCAAAATAGATTTACCAGAAGCATATAATTCAATAGACTTAAATACAATAAGATAATACAAATTCATTCTTAGCATATGATATCACATGTCTAATGGGATTCCTTGCAAGTTGTAAAATTTGTAAAATACAAAATAAGTTTACTTTAATGTATCATATTACCTCATATATTTTAGAATTAGTTTTCCAAATTATTATACCTACATGTAAATTCAATCATTTTAATATTATTCTAGTTAAGCAGATATGCAAAACAATAGCTATATGTATATAAATTATATTTCAAACTAGGTTGGATTATTATTGTATTATTAATTCCTGTAGAAGGGCGTATGTGCTCGAAAGCTCGTAAATTGTCGTTTTAATAAAGATACGCAGCCCTTGATGCTTTATTGTATTCGTTTATAAATTGTACAGGGTTTTTTCATTCTATATATATATATATGTTTGTCGGCTATGCACGTCCTCAATATGTAACTAATCTCGCTGAAATTTGAACAGGACAGAGAGTTAAATCTGTAAGAGTTTTTTGTCGCACTTTTTTTTTAACCAAGAAAAATGATATTGATCAGGTTCTGAGCAACAATACCTTTTAGTCAGAAATAATAATGACAATATTGCTGTATCATGCTTGATTGGCATAAACAAAATTCTTTAGGGGAATATTCACTAAAGCAGACCACGGGCGAGGCCAAATAATAATTATTAGTAGGCAGGAACAAAATTCTATCAGCGAAACATTCACTCGATCAGAAGACACACGGAGCCAGGTCATCTCTATATATAAAATATCGTTTCTCGGCCTTTTGCCTAAGATCATTTAGTATATCTCTAGATATTTTCATCAATATATATCTTTTTAAAAATCTATTCAGTAGAGAGAGTGGATATGTTTGCTCGAAAAATATATTTTATATATTATATAAATATATTATTATTTTATTAGCATAATATTTTGTGTGTTCCGGAATATTATTATCAATAGTATTCGTTAGGCAAACTTTCACTCGGATAGAGCTCGGGCGAAGCCGGGTATACATCCCCTAGTACTTTTTTATGATTGTAAAGGTATTTTAGTGGTTTATGAAATTTTAAAAAATAGTATAATTTGATAACAAACATTATTTCTATTCTTTCATATCTTGCAACATAATATCCTTTTGCTTCATTTCCTGTATTATTTTTACTTAAACTCTTCGTGTCTAGAATGATTATTCCCTAGCTTTAGAATATTTATGGTAGAGGTGTCAAATTATATTGACAAACATAAGCAGTTTTATCGTATCTCATTTTTTTAGTGGGAAGAATGTGGTTTTTGTTCGTTGAGTAAACCAATCTCTCATACATTCTCATTGAACGAATGTGGCCATTTTTGTATATTAGAAGGGGCTAAGGGAATGCGAAAGGCCAGTGTGGTGGATTATTGTGTGGGGACGCTTAAAGTGTTCTGTGCGTGATTTATCCGTGTCTGGTGATCTCATCGCATCCCTTTATGACGCCAGTCCGATCCCTACCAACGCTACAATAAAGATCAGTACTGTTTTTATTTTTTTAAATAAATCGTGAGTTTTTTTATTTATCTTTTTTGTTGTGGTTGGTGTTGTACTCCTCGTATGTACGCTTTTCTGTGTATTAAGTTACTTTTACTTAAGGCCCTAATATATTGCATTTTAGTGTGGTAACCCGTAATAGTAACCTTTGTCAGAGGCACTATCAGCAATTCTTACATATTTATTGTAACAGACATTCAGGCGACGTTCTGTTGTTCTTCCCAAGGCTTCGACTCTAAATTTGATGATGTTTGAATATCCTGACCTCTCAAAAGAGAATTTTAGACGGAAGAGCGCTCTGCCATCTGAAAATGCTCATTTAAGAGATCAGGATATGCCTATTTATTTTACTACCTGAACCTCTTATCTTTATTCTTACTTTTTATTTCGACTCGGAATATTTATTAAAATGGAAAGAGGTTAATTTGACATGTAAATGATTTCATTGTAATCTAAAAATGAAAGTATAAGGCCTACGCGCAAAACTCGTAACCAACATAAAGACGAAACATATTTTAAAGCCTGTTGTTGTCTTTCAATACTTTGGAATGTGCCACCATAATTACTTGTATAGAAATTGAACAATTTGCATTCAGATACTCTTCTTACTTGAAAAATATTTTGGAGGATATTATTTTGCTTGTTTGGCGCACACATCAAAATGGTGTTGTAGCGAATTTATCTTATTTTTCCCTTATGTACACTGGCTCGCAAAATTAAAGGAGCAACATTTTTTTTCATTTATCTCAATTTTTTTTTTTGAAAATTTATCAATGAAATTTTATACACGAATTTATTATTCCATTATTGATTAAAATACCCATAATCAAAGAAATCTAACACGTATTTTATGCAAAATTGCCGGTCAAGCAATGATCTTCTTGTAGTCATTGCATAAATATCTTGGATATTGTTGTTAATATTGGGTGTGATCGCCTTTAACTGATAGACAGGCTCCACATCGGCGACCCATACTCAGAATTAGAGAGTAATCAGCTCCTGTGGAATCAACGCCTACTCTTGTGTTAAGGCTGCTTCTAGCTCATGAGTGTTTCTAGGAGGGAGTTGGAGGGATGAGATCCGCCGTCCTAGATTGTATATAATATTTTAGCCATCGGCGACTAAAGTGGCACGATGAGATGCCTTTTTAAAAGGCTTATATTTAGCTTACTTCAATCTCTATGTCTATATATGTGCACAAATCCTAGAACCAATTTTAATTTACTTACAGAACACATGGAGGTCTGAAATTTGGTACTCTTTATCAAACCTGATTACTGTGCAATTTGACAAAGTTTCAGACTTGGTCGTGTGGTCGATATTTAGTTATCTTCTATTTTTTCTTTCAATTTCATAATATATTTTAAATATTTGAAAAAGGAACAAAATTCAGGTAAAAAGTTTCTTTTAATTTTTGTTTTGCAAGCTTTCGAGCAAATTTTCTGCTTTTAAACGGGCAAATACTTCTATGTAAAATATCAAGATGATATTTATTTTTTATTTTGTATAAAGATAATCTTTATATTATACATAGAAGTATTTGCCCGTTGAAGAGCAGAAATTTGCTCGAAAGCTTGCAAAACCAAAATTGAATGAAACTATTTACCTGAATTTTATTGTTCCTTTTTCAAATAATTTCTAGGTAACTATTGCTCACATATTTTAAATATATTCACAGAGCTCCTAGAAGTTTGAAATTTGGTACATTTATTCAAACCTGATGACATTTCAAGTTGCCAAAACTTCAGAATTCAATCGCCCAATTTTAATTTCTATTTTCACTTTTAAATTTGTGATCAATTTGATATACTTACAGACTAGGTAGAAGTCTGTAAATTTTTAGACTAGCTCATTATGGCTAATAAGTCGAATGACGAAATTTCAGATTTTTGAGTGTTCGGGGGGAGGGTCGGTATTAAACTACTTATTATATATTTTCTTTCAAATTTTATTATACATTTTTTATATACAAGGTTATCCCCAAAGTTGTAAACACTTGAAAAAATTGAAATACCAATATTATTCGCCGTTATGTATAAAGTAATTGTATTATGTATTATTATATATACAGTTACGAGCGTCATCAATTCTTCATCTCTTAATCAGTTTTCGTCTCTGTCACAGTTTGCTTTTTTTTTTTTTGGAATGGCGCCCTCCTATTGGTTGTCTACGATCACGCCACCTTTGCCCTCCCCCCCATCATGCCCCCCCACTCGCTTTTTCGTTTTTTGTAACTATTGTGTTGGAGCGGGTCGCTCCTTAAATAAATGCATATATTAGTTAATAACTAAATGGAATCCTCTCTTTCTTTTTCCCAGTAAGAGACGCCTACGGAAGCCAACAGTACATAGACAAATAAAGCACATAGGCTATAGTTATTAACTAACATATGCATTTCTTTAAGGCGCCAATTTATAATTGTAACAAATAGTATTTGAATCAAAACATTCAATCGGGTAAAACACAAGCGTTGCCCGGGTCATTCGGCTAGTTATTATATATTCACCGTAATAATATTATTCGCCAAGCAATAAGAAAAACAACGTTTTAAGAAAAATACGAACCTTTGGGACAACCTTATACTTCCTGGCCTGGAATGCTATAAACTAGCTCAATCCAAATAAAATTGCAAGTTTGCAAAATTTCTGACATTTAGGCGGCCTTGATGGAAGGAAAACCACTGGAGAATAGAATTTGAATGTTAACTTGAAACGTATAAATTAGGTGCAGTCATTTCGCTGGTGTAATAGGCGGTTGGAGTTCTACTAAAATGTCAGGGAGGGTCAGGGACTGGACTAATTTCTATATTTGCCTTCATTTTTTGTCCAAATTTTAAATATATTTCCATACTAGATAGAAGTATGAAATTCAAAAAAATAAAAAATAAATAAGGATATAGTTCTATTAAATTAAAACTTCTAGTTGTCAGGAATGTACTAATTTCAATATCTATTTTAAAATTTTGTAATCAAATATATATTTCCAGACCACGTTGAAGTCTAAATATTTGAACACTCACTCAATCAAGCTAACAACGCAAGTGTATAAAATATTAGACTTCTAGATAGCAGTGATGATCTGGAATAGACTACAAAATATAATTTATATACAGCGTGACTTCGAAATTTCAACACCAAGAATTAGTGGGAAGAAAAATATTTAAATTTCAGGGTAATATTAACTCACCAAGTTATGTAAATGATACCAATTGCGCAGCTATCCCATTAATGTTAATTGAGATATAAGAGAAAGAACTTGAGAGAATTTGAATTTTTTTTTTACTAAAAAAAAAAAAAAACTTAGTAGCAGAGAATGCCAGACCGCCGCCAGCCGAGACAGAGCACAAATATTTTACGAGGTATATGGGGATTGGAATCAAAAGGAGCTTGTTGGTTCATACGTCAAATCTATACGGATAGACACTTCGACGCGTTTACAGTGCACTGGTTATAGCGAAGATGGCTAGAACAAGGAAATGTGGTACGCCTGGAGTGACGTCGGCACGCGTGGACCGACGCATCCGCTGGATGGCGTTGCCGACACACAGTTCACTTCTGTCGCCATTTTCAGGATAAGCAGGACACTCTTGATTCCACCATAACGATCAGAACCATTATACGTGGATTGGTTGCCAGCGACCTTCACTCATGGCGCTCGTTAAGAAAATTATAATTTACCCAACGGTACAGTCACTTCCATTGCAATTTTGTCGAGATAGAGCAACATAGACAAGCGGACTGACACAGGGTAGTGTTCTTACAGATGAATATCGCTTTTTTTCAGAAATTACAGTTACCGAGTGAGAGTTTGGCGCCGTCATGGTGACAGGTCCAATCCAGACGCATCTGTGGAACGCCGCACCCTCCACGACAACGCGACATTATGGTTTGGGAAGATATCGTCTATGATAGATCACCACTGAATCGTATTGAGGGCACTATGACAATTTATGGATGACGTACTGCGGCCGGTGACGTTACTTTTTCTTCAAGAGGTATCAAATGTCATTTCCCAGCAGCATAACGCCCTACCTTACACAGCACGCATTAGCTAATATGTCCTGCATGAAACCTCGGTGCTTCCATGTCCACCAGTCACTTCTGACCTTTTATCTATAGAACACGTCCAGAACCTAATTAGACGTCGTTTGCGTGCGCTGCCAAAGCCGCGTTCAGCAGATGAACTGTGGCTGATGGTTGACAGGGAATGTGTAGCCATTCCTCAGGACCCAATCCTCACGCTCATTGAGTCAGTACCAAGACGTGTGCTGCCTGTATAGCCGCCCGCCGTGGTCCTAAAACATATTGAGTTGACTGCGAGGTATCTCAGCGTATAGGTGTATTCAATTCTGATATAGATCATTTATTGTTTTTGTTACTTTAACTCTCTCTCTTTATGCAGATTTCTACAAACTTCTACCTACTAATTCTTGGTATTGAAAATTCAGTGTCACATAGTATATATATCAAAAGAAACAAATATATGCAGCCATTTGTGGCGTAATAGGCGGTTAGCATTTCTTAAAAATAAATCGGTAGTATGAACTAGAGATATAAATAATTGTGAAGATATTGACAGAAATATATATTAGATAATAAAAAGGTATATATTGGATTGAATAAAATATTTCTTTTCCAATATTTCGGTTGACTGAACGCCAACCTTTTTCAAGGCATTACATTTTTTTTAATATGGTATGTATATGGTTTTACACAAAAATGTAATGCCTTGATAAAGGTCGGCGTTCAGCCAACCGAAATATGGGCAAATAAATATTTTATTGAATCCTATATATAACATTTTATTATCTAATGATTTAACTATGGATTGCTCTATTTTCAAAAAGAAAAATAAATATATATTTAAAATAAATATAATAACTATTCACAACTAATTGTAAAATTTAATATATCATATATGTTTTATATACATTAAAATATTAATCCTAAATATAATCCATTCTAAGAACGAGAAAGAGTAGAACTACAGCAAGATCTAAGCCTTATTAAAGTTTATCTCTCTCAAGCTAAATAATAAAGTACAGGATACTTTAATACAATTTGCGAAGAAAAATTATAAGAATAATTAAACTTAGAAAACATAAAAATCTAATTACTCTAGTGTAGCTAAAATTTTCCATTACATAAACAGAAGATTAAACGCCATATCCATATAAAAGAGAATATATGTTTTACTATTAAATTAAGTAAATTCTACCTAATATAAAAAATGTGGAAAAAAGTTTTATCAAGACTTTATGTTTAATTTAATTCTTTTTATATATATTCACTCTTAGTATATATTAGGATTTCTTTTAAAGTTATATGAAAGAGTTTTTATATAAGGTTAGCGATTTCAGCTTTTACTCCAATTTGCTCCATCGCGATGACAATTGAAATTCGAAACTCGTTAATTTAAATCTCTCGATAATTAGAAATATTTTCCCGGTACCCTTTAAAAATACATGATAATTTAAATAAAATCAATGTTAATTGGTCCCCTCGGTAATTTGAAGTTGAAGGAATAGTATCTTGTGACAAATGAACATTTGTGAATAACTGTACAAATGTTTAAAATAATAAATAACGAATTTTGAGATCAAAATCTTGTTTACTTGATTTTTTCCCTCTTTACTTCTTAGTTGTTTAAACTACTGTTATTTTGAACTCTTGATAAATTGAAGTTTTTTCTGGTCCCCCTGAATTCCAAATATCGAGAGTCGACTGTATTTAGAACTCTTTTTAACAATGGGTCATATTTTAAATGTTAGAACCATGAACCTCTTCCTCTTTTTATCAAAATATATATAATATTTTTATGTTAAAAAGCACAATTTATATTTTAGATTATAGATACAAGAAAATATTACCTAATGCAAATAAATAAATAGTGTGTAACCTTTCGGTAATAGCATTGTTACCATCATCAGACAAAAGAATAAATTATATTATTTCTATTCTTATTATTTCTCTATCTAATTATCTAATTTATTCTTTTGTCTGATAATGGTAACTCTGTTAAGTGGATCGCAATTATTAGTCTTTTAAAATAAAGATATTCTTTATTGAAGGTAAAACTAAAGAATGAACATAAAACACTATATATATCTAAGTTAGCCTTACTAGGAAAAATTACCCATCTCTCTATCAATCCCTATATATATAAAAGTCAGTGTATGTATGCATGTATGTGTGTTTGTTCCTATGTCGGCTATACACGTCCACAATACGTTACTAATCTGACTGAAATTTTAACAGTATATAGAGTAGAATCTGAAAAAAACTTATAGTGAAAATTTCAGGTCTCTATTCCGAATATTTGTCGAGTTATTTGCAAATTGCGTTGCAAATTTGCCCTTTCGCTCGCAAGCAGCGCTCTAGCGGTGAAGATGGAAGGTAATATCAGCTGACCTAATGTACATGTAAAAAGGGGTTTTAACAGGACATAGAGAAAAATATGAAAGGGATATTTGTCGCATTTTTAGCCAAGAAAAATTGAAATTGACAGGTTTTGGGCAAAAATATTTGTTTTTTTTTTTTTAGTCAGAAAATGATGATGACAATATTGCTGTATCATCATTTGATTATCAGATACAAAATTATATCGGGAAAAAATCCAAAGAGCAGAGACCACGGGTGAAGCCAGTTCATTTTTAGCATTCAGGAACAAAATTCTAACAGAAAAAAAAATCATTCGAGCAGAAGACACAAAGCCAGATCATCTCTCTATAAAAATATCACTTCTCAGACACAAATTTGGAGCGGGACGTTTCACAAGAGTGACATCCACGGCGCCAATTTATAATTGTAACGAATAGTATTTAAAAAAAAAACATTTAATCGGGCAAAACCCGGGCGTTTCCCGGGTCATTCGGCTAGTATTTATATAAATGAGAGGTGTGAACCTCTCCTGAAATCTCTATTAGCTTAAACATATATATATATATATATATATACCCACACACAGATTATCAAGTCACAGATTATTATAAATAGAGAATAAAATTCAAATTTTATTGATATAAAATCCAATAGTTAACAATGCTGTTACCGAAACGTTACACACTATTAAATTATTTGGATTAGGTCTTATTTTCTTGTATCTTTAATTTTTTAAAATTGATCACAGGGCTTATATTTTGAGAGACAAATAATAAATACTTTAAAAATGAAGTAATTGAGAAATTTTAAACATTTTCTGATTTTTAATATAAAGCAATAACGCGCCATCTTCATATAGAAATGAAAACATTGAGACGCGAATGTTTCTTTAAAACATAAATCAAATTTCTACTGTCCATACTACGATGAAAATATATTGGGAGGGTTGGCTCATCAGTGGTAAACATTCCCAGCGGTTTCGCCAATTTAATCTACCAGACGGCTTCTTTTAGCTCTAAAACTGTATTGGATCATTCTGCTTTTATATTCTACAATGAAGGGTGGAACTCATAAATGACATTCAAGAAAAAAGTAGAATTATATATGATATTTGCATCGAATGATCCAATACAGTTTTAGAGCTGAAAGAAGCGGTCTGGTAGATTAAATTGGCGAAACCGCTGGGAGGGTTTACCACTGATGAGCCAAGCCTCCCCAATATTTTTCATCGCAGTAAGGACAGTAGAAATTTGATTTATGTGTGAAAGAAACATTTGCGTCTAAAGGTTTTCATTGGCAACTTTCTGTTTGTGTTTTGATCAAATTCCTAAGGAAGTTCGCGATAGAAACCTGAAAATTGTCATTTGCTCCTACTTTGAATTCTTAAACAATCATTCTCTACATTTTCAATTGTCAACTCCCAATTGGATTTAAATATTAAAAAATCATGCATCATCAAATAAAAAAACAATTATTATTTATGTAAATAAAAAGCACATATTTAAAATAAAATTGTCACCTTTCAAAAATTTTAATAATATATAAAAAACATTTTTTTTTTTTAATCAGGGAAATCGTTAATGAATTTTTGTTTACTCTTATTCATTATTTAAAATACAAATAATTCAAAAATAAGACAAAATGCCATTTCGGATAAAAGCGATTAAAGGGTTAATATGGGGGTCGGTGGAAGGATGGTCCAAACCGTTGGTTTTCGGCCTCTACGACCCGGGTTCGATTCCCGCATTGGGCACTTTTTTCTGATAAAAAAAAAATACTGCAATAGCCCCCGAATATTGCAAAAGTCCAACCCCACCAGCGAGTGCAAGTAACCAAACGGGGCTAAGGCACATTTTTAAGTGCAAAGTCAAACTGTTTTCACATGTGTAGACATGCGGTGTCTTACAGTAAAAGCAGTCGCCTAATTCTACCCATCATAATTATCATGGCCTGTACCACGTGTACTAGGGATAAGCAAAAAAAAAAAAAAGGTTGATATTTTATACATAGAATATAATAAATTATCTAGAACTACAGTCAGTTCTAAATCAATTCTTCGCAGTAAGGACAGTAGAAGTTTGTATTGTATATAAAAAAGAAACATTCTTGCTTAAATCCTTTCATTTTATATATATAGTTGGCGCGTTATTGCTTTGTATTAGTTAGTCCTAAGGCTATACTACGAAGTAATGTGAAAATAATGAGCCTCTTATTATTTGGGTTATAATTTATATACCCACGTGGACAAAACTTGAGGAAGTGGAAAGTATTTGATATCGCAGGTCGTCTTTTTTATTTTTTTTTTTGAAGGAGACATGCAATTTTGTTCACACTTTGGTTATGTGTCTCCTAATCTTTACAACTTCCTTAAGTTTTGTCCATAAGTGTAAATAAACGCGCAAAAAATTTCTATCAATTTATTATTATTCGCACACACACATATATATAGATGGAAAATTTGCCGGGAGGAAATTGATCCATAAAAGCATAGGGCGCCTCTCCCGTCAAAATAAACGTCAGAAACTGACGCCATCTATTGACCGTCGTAATAATAGATAACTAATAAGTAAAACAAAAATAAGTTGAGAATTATGATGAATGAGATTTTTTAAAAAATAATAATGATGATTTTTTTTTCAAGTCGTAGCTTTGGATAATGCCATTTTAGGTAAATTTAGGAAAGGCATATAAGATTAGTAAATTAGTAAAAATGCGTGATGGGCGAAATTTTTTTTTTTTTTATATAAGTAAAATTGAGAGTAATAACTTAAAATTTATAATCTGATTAAAAATTAAAGTAAATTTGATAAAAAAAATGAGAGTGTGAAAGTTTTTAAAATTGAATAAAAAATGATATAAAAAAGGTAAAATTTGATTTTAAATACTTAAAGTGAAAATATAAATACAAAATTTATAGGGAATCAAGTTTTGAACTTGAGGATAAAGTTATGTAAGATTTTAAAACTTACAGTTTTGAAGATAGTTCAGTCAGGACACTTGATCTTTGGTTGTTTTCCTGCTGACGTGGAAAGCGCTCCATGCAGGGCTTGTAGAAGCTTGTAGTTTCTCCAACGTTGATTGCGGTTTGTCGCCTTGATCATTGTCTCGATGATGTCAAGTCGAAGGTGGAGACTTGTCACAGGGTTTGCATCATTCTGCTCGGTTTCCATGACTTGCGGGAATTTCGGGGCTGTCGTTGGCGCGGTCAGCTTGCTCCCGGCGTTGGCGATCGGTGTTAGCGGGTCTGCGGAGGTCCCTTGGGGCGGCGTTTCTTCCGTAAATATCTTGAGGGAGAGATTGCTTGGTCGTTTCGTTGGAATGGTCGGTTTGTTCCTCCATCTTTGCTCGTTCTCGCTTCTATCTGAACAGGCTTCTTACCTTCTTCGTTGTGTCATCCTTCGTTTGGTCATCCTGTCGACTCATGTAATAATATTGAGTTACTGTTGACTCTTGTAGAATCCTGTCGACTCATGTAATGTTGAAGTCCTGGTAGCTCTTGTTGTACTGTGTTGACCAAGAGGAACAGTCAGGATGTAGAGTTTTACAGTACCTCTCTGCACCTTGGAAGACCTTTAAAAGTTCTCACAAAATACAGGCAGTCGTGGTCGAGGCAGAGTGGAAAGTTTGGGAATGTCCACACAAAAAACGAAGACACAGTTGCACTAAGAAAGTTCCGCAAACAGATAAAAGTTGAGCTAGGAGCGAAAGATGGAGATAGAAGATTTCTTACTGACTACATGGAGAATGAGGAGGACCTTGGTGACAACCGACGAGAGCTCGCGCTAAGGGTGAACCAAACTGTCAAGTGACTGTAAAGTGATTGCATTTATAGGTTAAAGACGGGGGGCCTTATGTGACAGGGGGCCGTTTCTGAGAAAGGGGGCTTTGCATGTCCAGGTGTGAGAGGGGTCTCTGCATTCCACCACATGTGACAGTGTGGGTGGTCTTGTCGTGGGAATTGTAAATCTATCTGATTTTGACGTTATGACTTCCATCTCTTGCTTAGCTCAACTCTTAAATCTATTACAGATTTTATTTATTTATCCACTTTGTACAAATTACATTACATATGATGATGTAAAGACACATGTCAATAATACGTATAATCATTAACAGCTGTGTTTCTATTATACAACATTAAAATCTTGTTATAAGTTATATACATGGGGTTGTTGGCTTAAATTACCATATACATATATATATATATGAATGAAAAAAAAAGGCATCTCCCTATCGTTCAACTGAAAGTTACTGATGGCTGGCGCCATCTATCGGAATAAATATCAACTATTCACTGATTTTTAATTATTCCAGAATTGGACAAATTCGACAAAAATCAACGAATAGTTGATATTTATTCCGATTGATGGCGCAAGCCATCAGCAACTTTAATTTGCACGAGAAGGAGATGCCTTTTTTAATGCATTTTACCCAGTACAATATTACATTTGCACACTATTTTATCGAATATTTATATATTTAAAAAACTATTATTCAATATATATTAGCTTCAGTCTGATTCTCCCTTCATCCTTTTTAATATATATTCACACATGAATAAATTTTCCATATTAAAACCATTCAATTATATAAATTTTATGATATCAGCTTTTGATTCCACTCACGATTGAATTGCATTTATTTAGGATATTTTTGGATCATTTCAAAGAATGCTTTATATGAATGAAAAAGGTTTATAATTTAAGTGAATATCAGAGATTATTAAAAAAAAAAGATAAACTTGAATAAATTTAATATATATGTCATAAAACGTATGCTATCAAGATGTATAATTTATTTAAGCCAAAATAAGTATGTAAACATGTTAAACTTGTGTTACAATGTAAATATCAAAATTCATCCATCTATAAAAACTGTACAAAAATAAACGTGGCAGGCATCTCGGGCGAATGCTACGGCACGTCGCGGGGGCGCTTCTCACTTATCTGGGACTAATTCTGGGGATTGCATACATAACGGTTGCACCCTTCCATTTGTTCACGACGTATATATGTGCGTTCAGATAATAAAAAGGCATATATTGGCAAATAAATATTTTATTCAATCCAATATATGCCTTTTTATTATCTAAAGATTTAAATATAGATTGCGCTATATTAAGAACAAGACTAGAGGCTTTCTGAGAAATCAAGAAATGGTATTTAAGGTAAACTTGCGTAAATATATACGATGAACATGTTAAAAATATAATAAAAAATAAAATTAATTTTTAAAGTCGGGTGTTGATTTTAAAAACAAATTAGGAATATACTGACTTGCTAACATGAGCCTTTCAGGTACAGCCTGCACCACGCTTACGAGGACCAACAGCCCGAAACGCGTTCGTTGTTAATTTTTCTTGATCACCATAAAATTGGGTTGGCTAAATATCAGGGAATAGGTTAAATCAATGTTTAGTTGATTAATGTTCCACTAGATGGCGCTCTGCCAACTAAAAAGCACATGTGAGCAGGTAAGGATATGCCTATTTGTTTTCAATATATATGGTATATAAGGAAATACAATACGTGAAACTTAAATTGAAACACGAATAATTAGTGGACAAAAATTGTTAAAAGCTGCATAAAGAGAGTGTACCAGTAACGAAAAATAAATTATATTTATTAGAACAGAATACACCTATACACTGAGCCACATCTCCGTCCACTCAATATGTTGTCGGACCACCACAGGCGGCTATGGCAAAACCTCTTGGTACTGACTCAATGAGCGTGCGGATTGTGTCCTGAGGGATGTCTCTCTGTTCCCTGTCAACCACCAACCACTTTTAATCTTCTGAACGCGGCTGTGGCAGCGCACGCAAATGAGTTCCAATTAGGCCCCATTCGTGTGCTATTGGTGAGTGATCAGAAGAGAATGGTGACCATGCAAGTACAGAGGTTTCATGCAGGGCGTGTCAACTGATGCGTATTGTATGATTTTGGGTGTTATCCTGCTGGAATAGAGTATTAGGCATCCTCTGAAGGAAGGGTAGCGTCACCGGCAAGAGCACGTTGGGTCATCTCTTATAGTGGCTTCAATATGAATCAAAGGTGATCTGCTATCATAGGCGATAATTCACCAAACCAAAATGCCGAGTTGTTGTAAAGTGCAGTTATTATCTTTATCCCTAGATTAACTTCCATGGTAATATTTCTTAACTAGATTACTTGATCTTATATACTTTTGGAGTAATTGATATTTCCATGCTTCTCTATACCTGATTATATTTTCTACCTTTTGTGGAGTATATTATCATATTTTTTCGCGAAGATAATATTATCATATTTCCTTACCTCTACTATAATATAATTTTCTCTATTTATCTGGCGTACATAACTATTTTTCCTTGTCTGGCGTGCAAGGCCATGTTCCCTTGCCTGGCGTGCATAACCATGTTTCCTTGTATATCGTGCATAACCATGTTTCCTTATATATCGTGCATGACCATGTTTCCTTATATAGCGTGCATGACCATGTTTCCTTGTAAAGCGTGCATGACCATGTTTCCATGTATAGCGTGCATAACCATGTTTCCTTGGATATCGTGCATAACCACGTTTCCTTGTCCGGCGTGCGTAACCATATTTCCTTGTATAGCGTGAATAACCATGTTTCCTTGTATATCGTGCATAACCATATTCCATTGTATATCGTGCATAACCATATTTCCTTGTAATCATGCATAACAATATTTAATTGTATAGCGTGCAAAAACCACATTTCCTTATATATCGTGCATAACAATGTTTCCTTGTATATCATGCATAACAAAATTCCATTGTATAGCGTGCATAAACCATATTTCCTTGTATATCGTGCATAACCATGTTTCCTTGTATAGCGTGAATAACCATGTTTCCTTGTATATCGTGCATAACCATATTCCATTGTATATCGTGCATAACCATATTTCCTTGTAATCATGCATAACAATATTTAATTGTATAGCGTGCAAAACCACATTTCCTTATATATCGTGCATAACCATGTTTCCTTGTATATCATGCATAACAAAATTTCATTGTATAGCGTGCATAACCATATTTCCTTGTATATCGTGCATAACCATGTTTCCTTGTATATCGTGCATGACCATGTTTCCTTGTATATCGTGCATGACCATGTTTCCATGTATATCGTGCATAACCATATTTACTTGTATATCATGCATAGCAATATTTCATTGTATAGCGTGCATAACCATATTCCCTTGTATATCGTGCATAACCATGCTTTCTTGTGTGGCATGATGACCATGTTTCCTTGCCTGACACGCATAACCATGTAATTTGTCTGAAGTGAATTACACTTATTTGTCTGAATTTTATTATCATAAAATTACTTGCTTTGCGTATAGAATCATTTTCTATACTTTTCTGGTCTATTAACATATTTATTGTAATGGTATACACAATGGATGGTATACATGGCGTGCATCATACTCTCTACTTGCGCCTGGACTGAATTATCATCATCACCATCATATTTCTAGAGCGTCTAACCAAATAATTAGCAGCCGTAATTACGAGGGATTAATATTCCGTCCACCTGTGCACTTAATTAAAATAATTAACAAAATCTGAAGTGACCGTTTATTTCCATCAGGCTAGGACTGCTGCGATCCATCAGGACGCCTTCAGTGGAGGGAGACTTAATTGCCCGTTGCATCTCATTCACTGGCTAGCTTGGAATGAATGCAGTTTAAAATTGCCTAGTTTCCATATAGATGCAGTTAGATAACAAATGTATGCGTAGTTTGATCATACAAATACCTTACTACACCTCTAGACATTCTCGATTAGCTTTAATGTTTACAAACTGAAATAGCATAAACAGAATCATTGAACTATCACCCCAAAACTTTATGTAAAACAACACCTGGTCAAAAACAATGCCTAGTTTGATCATATAAAATATCTTACTTCACCTCTAGACATCCTCGGTTAGCGTTAATGTTCACAAACTAAAATAGCATAGACCAAATCATTGAACTACCATTGAACCCCAAAGCTTTTCATAAAACAACACACGGTCAAAAACAAGGACGTTAT
The DNA here is from genome assembly GCA_030710605.1 of Cordylochernes scorpioides. Classification (NCBI taxonomy): domain Eukaryota; kingdom Metazoa; phylum Arthropoda; class Arachnida; order Pseudoscorpiones; family Chernetidae; genus Cordylochernes; species Cordylochernes scorpioides. Next base: position 38,088,538 of record CP092883.1, read on the forward strand.
TTCTCTTCTCTCAACCATATATGTAAATATAAATTTCCAATTCATGCTGATAATTGATTATTACTATATTAGATATAAAAAAATAGGTATTCAATATAGATACCTTAACTATTATTGAATATGTTATTTTTTCCCGATGTCAGCAACTCTCTTGTACCTTTTTCTTAGGAGAAATGTTTTCTTGAATTCTAAAGCTATATTTATAATTCAAGAACTATAGATAGAATCCGTGAAATATATCTAGAATCCAAGAACATTATATATCTCTCTAGAATCCGAAAACTATAGCTAGAATACAAGAACTATAGCTAGAATACAAGAACTATAGCTAGAATTCAAAAACACTATAGCTAGAATCCAATAACACTATAGCTAGAATCTAAAAACACTATAGCTAGAATTTAAGAACAATAGCCAGAATTAAAGAACTATAACTAGAATTCAAACCCGGGTAGCGTTCGTGTGAAATGTAGAATTTAAGAACCGTTGATGTGTGTAGCTGTATATTTTTACGACGATGCCCGAAAGAAAGTTTCGGCTTTGCCGTGGTGGCAAGCAGGGTCAGTTCGACCACGTGTGCACCCCAAGAATATGTAGATAAGGGGAGGCGAACTGACCAATCAAGAAAAGGAAGAAGCCCATCTGGTCAGCAGTAAAATCATGCTCAACAATCAATATTGTTGTTTACGGCGGCTGTAGGAAGACGCTCTATGGGTGTTACTTGCTTTGTTCTCCACAATGCACGGAAGTTAATACAAAGAAGTAGAGAGAACAGAGATCCTTACCGATCCCGCGTGCTCATTTGAGTATCCTTGACACAGCAGCTGTGCAACCGGCAACTCCCAACCACCAAATGACTTTTACAACAGGTGTACAAATGGTATCCTATTTCTCTCTCAAGTATTTAAGTTACATCTTTATCATATATATGTATTGAATGCATGTTTATATAACGTGTCAGTTAATTTTGCTTATTTTGTTGCTAATTCTTTATTAACACCATTGCGTTATGTACTGGGAAGTTAAACAAATACTGTTACGTCGTACCCAGGCGCTCTTCGTGTTATTTGTCTAATTAGTATTGTACAAAGATACACACGTGAGTTCTTGTTAAAATTTAGTGTTTTATTATACGTGGAACTGAACAGAAGGAGTACAATAAGTGGGACTTACCTTCAACTTCCCCATCAGAAAGATCCTTGGTTCCATGGATGTCATTCTTGTGAAACGTTCCGCTCCACGCTATACACTTACAGCCTGGACTACACCACCTTGTAGGCCGCTATGATGTCAAGCTTTCCTGGCACCGTCTTACAGGATAATCCGCACGCCCGGAGGCAACTCCCCGCCGCTTCTCCCGTAGATGTCGATGTCACCAGACTGTCCCACACTGGAATTCCATCTGGACAGGTCGTCCGCCCCCACTCCCTGGAATCTGTCAATCGTCACTTCCTTGTGAGGGAGCACCTGCATACTTTCTTTACTGGTTTGTGCCCACACATCACTTGACTTTCTTATTTAACGCTTCACTACCGTTCTCTTACAATGTTGTTTGCTGCACTGTTTTAATACATCAGTTTAATCAATTTTAAAGAGAGAAATTCCCCTTTCCAGAAGAGGACATCCATACGGACAAGGCACTTCGGTTGGCTGGTATCGTGATCAGGGTGCACGGACCGATCTGATCTGCTCCATGGACAATACACCACCACACCACCACCAAAGAGAGAAATGCCTCCTCTGGTACGGGAATACTATCCTTCCTAAACTTTATGTGCATTCCAACCTCTTAAAATAGGTTCTATCTCTTCACCAAGTTAAACACCTTTTTGGAAAATCGACGGATTTTACATTTCCACTCAAAGGACGCTAATGAAATCGAAGTACCCTTTTACTGAAGGCCATAGCTGGTGTTGGGACAGATTTTTATTAACATAATTATTTCTGTACTTTTGTGTTAATGCATTTTTAAAGGAGAGGTAACTCTTTTGGTAATATAAACCCTTCTACCACGACTTTGCGTTGCTTTAGATGAATAATGTGCTTAAATGGAATATACTCTTTATTTAAGCGTCCAATCATTGTCCATTTAGGACATTTAGACACTTTATAAAAATTGTTTAATACTGAATGATGCTTTAAGTGGCACACTCTAAAAGATATAATTGAACCTCAACAAGGAGTACTAATTTCAATTATTAACGTGGCAGGCGGGAAAAGCAGCACAAGAAAGGGACTGCTCTGTAGGGCGAAGTACGGTGGGGACTTCGTGAGCCCCGAGCCGCTACGCTAACCGTGAAGGCCTACAGGGAGCTCTGAAATGTGGCTGACTAACGAGAAAATATGCACCCCCGCCCTCCTTTCCATGGAGCAAGGTACCTCGGTTGGCCGGTATAGTGATCAGGGTGCACGGACCGATTTGATCTGCTCCATGGACAAGACACTACCACCACTACTAATATCAATTATTTTTGGCATTAATGTTTCATATGATACATATTTTTCGATATCTCAGGAAGCCTCTAGGACCTATTTTTGGTCGTAGAGTTACAGACTGTACCACGTTGATGAGGGTCACGTGGTTGGCTTTTCTTGATTTTTCAAGAAAAAGGATTGGACAAATATAACGGAACATGTGAAATCAACATTTAGCTGATTTTTGTTCCACTAGATGGCACTCTGCCATCTAAAAATGCTCATTCCGGAGTTCAGGATATGCTTTTTAGTTTTCAATATATATATATTTATGATCTAAAATGCAAATATTTTATTTTTTAAAAACATATATTTTATTTTCATTCATTGACTGTTCTACATTTTTTGACCATATATTTAAAAAATAATTTTTTGAATATTGTTGTAAATATGTATAGTTGAGCTACCCATTTTTTAATTCACGAATTATAGGGGATTCATTCTATAAATTCTATATTACTGTGAAAAATAATTTTATGTGTAATTTACTTCAAGTAATTCAAAATAAAAAACTACTTGATGGGCAAATAACTATCTTTCTTTTTTCACGACTGCACCTCCAATTCTATCTTTTCAACAACAAAACAAAATATTCACAACAATTTAGTCGACAGAATTAACCTATTTTCTAATTAATTATATTATATATTAATTCAATTTTCTCAAATCAAACAATTTCAGATATTTTGCATAAATATAAGGATGTTTTTTCTAAACATAATTTTGATATAGGACACATAAGAACTAACCCGATTTGCATATCTCTTTTAGATAATATTTCAATAGCACAAAAGCCATATAGGACATCTTTTTACAATAATGCTGAAATACAAAAACAGATAACTGAATTATTAAAATATTATATCATTAGGCCTTCATCTAGCCCCTACAGTTCTCCTGCATATTAGTGAATAAAAAATCTGATGCCTCAAATCACCCCACAAGACTCTGTATAGATTATAAAAAACTTAATCAAAAAACAGCACTAGAACATACCCCAATTCCACTTATAGAACAAATTATAGATAGATTATCACAGTCAAAAATATATACTATTCTAGATGTTAAAAATGCATACTGGCATATATCCATAGATGAAAAGGATAAATATAAAATATCATTTGTAACACAGTTAGGATGTTATGAATGGAATAGACTTCCATATGGTTTAAAAAAATGCACCCTCACAATTTGAAAGAATTATGAAATCAATTCTCACTAAACATAACATACACTATGCCTTAAATTATTTTGATGATATTATTATACATTCTAAAACTTTTGAAGAACACATTAAACATTTAGAAGACATATTAAACATATTTGAACAAGAAAATATAAAACTCAATCTCAATAAATGTATATTTTTACCAAAAATATTTTTTTTTAGGATACACTATTAACTCAGGAAAATATATATATACCCAATAACACAAATATTGAAGCAATTTTAAAATTAAATAGACCATATAATGTTAATGCTAGACCGTGACGGCAGCCGGCTGGCTTCGGCAATACTGGAGCTGACGTCACTTCCTGTTTATGTAACCTGCAAGCGGCGTCGCCACGCTGGCTTATTCTCTTTCTCCATGTTTACTATTTAATCTATATATAATCCTTTTACCTTGTAGTTAATTGAATAATAATTAACGTTGAGCGCTGTGTGTAATCAAATTGAAATACAACAAAGATTATGAGACTGAAGAAGCGCAAGACCTAAAAGGTCAGACTGAAGAAGCGCAAGGCCTAAAACGTGAGTAACCAAATTTCCTTTGATTACTTGGCCCATCCTTTTTCTACTTACCAAATGTTTTGTAAAATGGCAAACACGACGATTTTACAAAATTAAATGGTGCTAATTACTCCAGCTGGAGCTTCCAGATGAAACTCGTTCTAATCGAAAACGACTTGTGGAGTTTGATCAATCCAGGAGAGGCTAAGCCTGACCCTAGTGACCTTGTTGCAACAAAACCTTTTTTTGTCGCGGGAGGGTAAGGCGTTTGCAAAAATTTGCCTCGGGATTAATGATGAACAACAATTGCATGTTCAACATTTGAATACTCCGAAAGAGGTCTGGGAGGAACTGGAAATATTATACGCACCAAAGGATAGTAGATATCGAGCCGTACAACTAAGAAGGCAGTTATATGGCGAAAGGTTGACTCAGCACAGCAATATGGAAGGGTATATGGGGATGATAAACCACATTGTAAACGAACTGGCCCAAATTGGCGACAATATTGATGATGACGATTTGGCTATGGTTCTTTTGGGTGGATTACCAGAGGATTGGGACACCGTTGTCTCAACCATATGTAACTTGCCTGATTCAGACTTCACGACCGCCACAGTTAAAAGACGGCTGTTGGCAGAAGCAGAAAAGCGTTCGTCAAATCTACCATAAGATGTGGGTGCCATGGTCGTTAATGCCTCTTCGAAGCCCATTGAAACAGAAAAACAATTTAAAGCAAAGGTTGTTTGTTTCAAATGTGGAGGTAAAGGCCATTATGCAAGGGAATGCAGGAAGAAAGGAAAGAATGAACAAAGACCAAAGAGGTTTGACCAAAACAAAGGCGTAAATATGTCGGCAATGTGCAACACTTTGTTTGGAGCTACCGCCGAGACCTGGATCATAGATTCTGGAGCGACGCACCATATGACTCCCAATAGAGATTACTTCACATGTCTGAAAGAGTGCACAAGCAATATGAGTTCCATCACTGTTGCGAATGGCTCTTCTATAGAAGCATGTGGTATCGGTACTGTCAGTGCCAATATTGTTGGACACAAGGGAGATGCCAGCAATTTGGTTGCCCAGAACACCTTGTACGTTCCAGATATGCGTCACAGTGTTCTGTCTGTACTCCAGATGATAGAAAACGGTAGAAAAGTTGTCTTCAACAGGAGTGGTTGCCACATTATGGATATGAAAGGTAAACCCTTGATAGAGGGAAAGAAGTTGGGTAGACTTTACTACGTCCAGACTACTCCATCCTCTCCGATAGATCAGAATGATCGTGTTTCTTTTGCATCTGAATGCAAGGAAGAGCTCACACTGGAACTTTGGCACAAAAGGCTGATGCATGTAAATGCGTATACGATAGCAAAGATGGCCAAGAACCAAAACGTAAGAGGACTTGATTGCAGCCCGGCAAAGCCAGAAAAGTGCGAAGACTGCTTGATCGGCAAGTCTTACCGTCTGCCATTCCTTCAGCACTCACACAAGGAGGAAAAAGAAATCATGCCGTTGGACCTGGTGCATGCGGACTTGATGGGTCCACTTGACGTATTGAGCTGGGGAGGAGCCAAGTACGTCTTAACCATCATTGATGAATCTACGAGATATGCAAGTGTATTTTTTTCTGAAAAACAAAGGCGGAACCCTGGAAAAGTCAAAGAGTGGATTCAAGAATCTGAGAAACAAACCAGCCGGAAACTAAAACGAATACGTACAGATAATGGCTTGGAATTTTGTTCCAAGGAATGGGACACTTTCTGCACGAGCGTTGGAACAGTTCATGAACACACTATGACGTATACACCCCAACAGAATGGTGTGGCAGAAAGAATGAATAGGACACTCCTAGATCTTGTCAGTAGCACTATATCTGGAAGTGGTCTGCCAAAGGCTTCCTGGGCGGAGCTGACTTACACCGCAGCCTATGTCAGAAACAGAGTTCTCAGCAATCACAATGGTGAAAGAATGCTATATGAACTGTGGACAGGGAACAAGCCTAGCCTTAAACACATAAGAGCTATTGGCTGTCAAGTATTTGTCCATGTTCCAAGACAAGTCCGTAAATCCAAACTCGAAAGGAGAGCTGTCAAAGGTAACCTTGTTGGATATGCACTCAGAGGACGTGGCTACAGAGTGTAGATTCCTGAGATGAAGAAAGTGGTGGAATCTCGGGACTGTGTCTTCAAAGAGAGTGATGTATCGAGGAACGACAGCAACAGGGAGGTGTTTCCATCAGTTGAACACTACAGCTATGGGACTCAACGGGAGATTGAAGAGTATCCAGTGTCTTTATTAGATCAAGAAGACGTGATACCTACAGAAGAGGACAGCCATAATTAAGATACTGTGAAGCCTTTTCCTACTCGATCTCATCCAATGATCCTAAGGAACCAGAGAAATGCTCAGAACTCAATTGAACTCCTCAGTACTGAAGTAAATAAGGGAGATCCTACTTCGTATAAAGAAGCTATCCAAGGCCCTGAAGCTGAGCATTGGCTTAAAGCAATCGAAGAAAAATTGGAATCCTTGAGAAAGCACAAAGTTTGGGAACTAACAGAACTACCAAAAGACTCTGCCCCAATTGCTTGTAAGTGAATACTACACAAGAAGACCAACGCCGAGGGTCAAGTAGTTAGATACAAGGCCCGACTTGTGGCAAAGGGCTTCACTCAACAAAAGGGAATCGATTATGATGAGATTTACTCACCTGTTTCTAGCTTTGAAACGACAAGACTGCTCACAGCAATAGGTGTTGAAAATAACTGGTTCATAGACCAATATGACGTGAAAAGTGCTCATCTCTACGGCAAGCTTGACCGAGTGATCTACATGGAACAACCAGAAGGCTTTGTTAAACCTGGTGAGGAACATCTTTACTGCCAACTCAAAAGGTCTCTGTACGGACTGAAGCAAAGCGGCAGATGTTGGAACAAGTGCCTTGATGAGTGGTTGAAGAAAAGGGGATTTATGAGGAATCCAGTTGACCCTTGTGTCTACAAGCTCAAGCTGAACGAAGGAATGATAATCTTATCATTATACGTGTATGATATTCTTACTCTGACGGAGAATCAAGAAGTGAGAGAAAAGTGCATTGAACTGCTGAGAGGTCACTTCGAAACAGAGTACATCGGACCAGTATCCTACCTGCTTGGTGTCAACTTCACTCGATCAAAGGGTGGATGCGTAACTCTAACACAAAGAGCCTATATAAAAAGTCTACTGGAACGTTTCAATCTTCAGGAAGGAAGAGAAGTCACAACGCCGATGGAAACCAGACCAGAACTTCTTGAGGAAGAAGATGAAGAAAACTGCCAAGACCTTCCCTACCGTGAACTAATTGGTGGACTGCTCTACATTTCACAGCGGACAAGGCCAGACATTGCCTATGCAGTAAGTCAATTGGCTCGCTATTGTAATTGTATTATTATTTATTCTCCTAATAATATTATGCGCCAAGTAATAAGAAAAACACGAACTTTTGGGACAACCATATATATATATATGATAATAATTTTGATAATATATATATCATTAGAAACATAACACCAAAAATAATTACAAAAATTGAAGAGTAATATGCGTATTTCTTTTTATCAAAATTAATATTTTTAATATAATAGATTAATTCTATTATCCACAATACACTGCAAAATAAAATCTCTACCTTACTGATTTAATCTCAGGGATTAAAAAAATATTCTTTTGGTAAAAAATAAATTAGACCTTCGACGGTTGAAAAATGAATTTGTACAAGATTTTAAATATTTTATATTTCAAAATGACGCTATCTACGCCTTCTGTAAACTAAATACGCGTCCAAAATATTAACAAAATTATTTCCTCTTTTAAAATATTTTACATAACCTGAAAAAATAGGCTTAATAATATTTTTATCTTTTAGTTTTATTTGTGCTTGCTTTTTAATTGAATTTTAAAGGATCCTTTGAAGCGTTCGTTTTTTTCATTTTCAAATTATTATCATAAAATATAACATATTTTAGATCTTGATAATACATAGAGGGGTTTCTGTTTGGCAGAATATATTCATAGTTCTGCAAACTTTGGTTAGAGAAGTTGTTTGCTTTGATGTTACGGCGTTGTTACGTTTTACCAAAAATCTTTATTTTTTCTTGAGACGATAAGACAAAATATTTTGTCAACACAAGATAATAAGACCAAATCTGAATAAATAATTAGTGTGTGACGTTTAGGTAACAGTGCTGTTACCACAGCACTTTTGTCTGAAAATCGTAACAACGCTGTTACAGAAACGTCAGGCACTAATTATTCATTTGGATTTGGTCTTATTACCTTGTGTTTATAATCTATAATCCAAATTGTTGCTTATCAAAAGATTTTGTCGAAATATCGAAAAAAATGATCAAGCCGAAATGTCTCTTATTCTATTTTTATATTTAAACTATTTTCTTAATTTCAAAGAGAGATAATAAACAAATTCAAAGTTTATTCACCTCCTCTAAATCGATTACTTTTTATAAAAATGTTTTGTGTGTTAAAAGCTATTTAAAATTCTCATCAGTTGTGACATTTGAAGCTGGTCAATAAACAGGTCAGGTTGACTGTACTACAGCCGAACATCAAAACAATTAAAGTCAAGGATTATTCAATTAAGGGCGTTCAACATTTGTTTTCTCTAAATTGCATGCTGTCATAAATAACTAAAACTCTTTTAAATATTGTCGGAACTCATTCACGGGGGTAATTGCATAAATTCTTCTATTTATGTCTCTACTTTGTTCGGTTTATTTAGTTGTCCACGTGCAGATGGGGCTAACCACTTCGTCAGACTCAAGTCTGTTTGATTTACAAGAATAGTATATAATAATAAATAGTATAGAATAAAATAGAATACTCAAAGTATAGTAGAACAATAGCTTTAACATATCTCCGACAAGAGCAAATATACAATATTTTTGTATTTATTTATTATTAAACCAGCCACGATATTGAAATATTTGCGCCTAATATACAGAGGAAACAAAACAACAAACAATTCAGAACTTAGAATTAAATATTACAAATTTACATGTTTTATTCGACAGTGTTCATAAAATTTATATAGACAAAGTGGCTGAGGTAAAATAATTAGATCATTTAAATCAGGAAACAAACGATGTCTCACTTCTGCAAATTTCGAACAGTCGCAAATATACAATTATTGATTGCCCATATATTGAATAAAGTATTTGAATTTAATTTTCAGATTTAATTCTTTTTAAATTACAGTAAAAATTTCGACGCTTTCAAAGCATGCGCCTCAGGTGCCTTTAGTTCGTAACACAAAGCAATCATGCTGCCAATACGTCCATCCTTTCCAAATAGCAATGCATTCACATCTCACAATATAATAAATATATGAAAAAAACAATAGAAAATATAAATAAAAACAGGCTAAATCAATGATTAGTTGATTTCTGTTCCATCAGATGGCGCTCTGCCTTCTGAAAAGCATATGTGCTCCTGGTCAGGATATGCCTTATATATCTATATTAATAAAATGGAAATTTCATAAGTGGACATCACTAAAACCTTTCGTTACAATGCATCAATTTCAACCAAATTTTCAACATTTATGTAAAACGAGATGGAGCAGGTTTTGCTTAACATCAAAATATATTTCCTAACATTAACATGCGTAACTTCGCTGTTATCGATTAAATACAAAAAAAAAATCAACAGAGTTAATTTTATTTACATACTAGCTAATAATCTCAATCTAAAAAATATTCAAAACAAGCAATTTTAAGATAACACCATATGTAAAACAGTCGGCCAAGAAAACAACAACGATATTACATCTTTCTCACATATTCACACACAATCTTGATTAATAATTAAAACTAATCTTTACCATTGTTTATTATACTTCAACTTTTATTTCTACATTTGTTTTTAAATACCCAATTGTTTTATCATGTTTATAATTTCGCCTAACAAATATACAAATTTATAGTGACCAACATATGCAAATTTTATCTTTGTTTTTATTTAACTTGATATCGTTAACATAACAACCATTGTAAGCATTTTTCTGTTCACCTTCCGTGGTTTCTCTTTTCTCTGATAGTTTTTAGGTGTAGTATATTTTCTTATTACTAGACTACAAACATTCCCTCGAAAAAAACCTGGGCGAAGCCGGGTACATCCGCTAGTATATATATATATATACTAGCCGAGTGACCCGGGCAACGCCCCGGGATTACCCGAAGGGCTCGCGGAAACATCAAGAGTATAGATAGTGGCTTAAAAATTGCAATGGGTATAATATGATTTTCTAGAAGCAGCATTACAAGTATAAGGGTATGTAAAAATACTTTCTAAGTATATACATTCGGGCAGATCTTGTATATTTCTATATCAAAATGAGAATAGAATCATATCATCCACAACAAATCTTATAATTAACAACATATTAGACAGTACAGTGCAAAAAATGTAGAAAATTAATAAATAGAGCAGTGGTAAAATTTATAAATATATAGAAGACTAAAAATAAAAATAATTGATAAAAAATATCTTCGAGGTGAGAAACAATAGGAAATGGTGAAAGGTTTAAATAAATATATTTGAGGTAAAAAAATTAACAAATCTGAAAATAAAATTGCAAACAACACAACTATAATGCAGATAAGAGGACATATAAAAGGAATAAATTCATCTATTCCTTTACTCTATTATTCATCATTAAAAACTACATTTCTAGTTTTATATATTCAGTATAACCTCATTAATTCGACACACTATAATTCGACCATAATTTTATGTCCCGACCTACGGCCTATCATGTAACAAACTGTAATTAGACATTTTTGATAATTCGACTCTTACGATAATTTGACCATTTTGAAATTCAAATTTCGAGATTTGATTGTTGTTTAATTACAACTTTACCGCTAAAAAGATATTACAGAGGCGAGCAGTGGCCACTGAAAATGTACAAAATTTATGTATAGAGCAGTGGTAAAAATAAGTAAATAAAAATCAAAATAATTGATAATAAATAGTTTATTAGCAAACAAATAATACAAAAAATACCTTTCAGGTTAGAAACTATAGGCATTGGTGAAATATTTAAATAAAAATATTCAAAATAATAAAAAAAAAATGAGAAAGTAAATCAGAAAAGATAGTTGCCAACTATATTGCAGAGGAGACGACTTATCAAAGGAATCCATTTAAAGAACCTCACTGAAAACTACAATCACATACGTGGATTCAACTTTACATGTATGCTATCCAAAGTTCGCACACGTGAAAAAGTCACATAGAGCTGTCCATGCGTATACACAGGGTCTTGTAGCAAGAGACCCACTCAATCAAAGGTTTGGCCATAGCCCTATATTCATAGTAAAAGGCAACCTATTAGAAACTGATGCCTCTTCAGAATTAAGGGAAGGTTGATATCTGTAGGAGCCAAAGATTATTTTGACGCCAATACAGTGTGTCCAACTTTGGTCCGTGTCAGTATTTGAGCTTAAAGACATGAGCTTAATGACACCATACCTGTGCCATTGAAAAGACCCTGCTTAGGATTCAAATTTTTCAGAATCAAAACAATAGCACCAACCTTAAATTTTAATAGGTGTGGAGGCATTCCTGTGGGTGAAGGGCCATTGAGAAATTCACTATGGTAGTTATTTTGCTCCTCCAAATTCTCACACTCTACACTGTTAACACTGAGAAAACACTGTCTCATGTTTGGTAAGCAATCTCAGGAAGAAACTATAGAAAAAAAAAAAGAGAAAAATTTAACAAATCAGAAAAAAAAGCAAACAACACAACCATATTGCAGATAAGACCATATATAAAAGGACACAAGGTAATAAGACCAAATTCTAATAAATAAGTGTGTGACGTTTCGGTAACAGCGTTGTTAACATCCTCAGACAAAAGTGTGAATGAGAAAAAATATCACAGCATGTTTTAAATGGTTTCTGTTATCAAGTTGCTATCAAGTTATCAATGATTACAATCCTAATTAGGTAATCAACAATTGATTGAGAAAAAAAATATTCCAAGAAGATACTGCAAAAAAGGAAATCAGGCACAAAAATAAGGCTAGATTTGAATTTACAATTAAAATCATAATAAAGTAATCCCTATATATATAAAAGTCAGTGTATGTATGTATATATGTGTGTTTGTTCCTATGTCGGCTATACAGGTCCACAATACGTTACTAATCTGACTGAAATTTTAACAGTATATAGAGTAGAATCTGAAAAAACTTATAGTGAAAATTTCAGGTCTCTATTCCGAATATTCGTCGAGTTATTTGCAAATTCCGTTGCAAATTTGCCCTTTCGCTCGCAAGCAGCGCCCGTAACGGTGAAGATGGAAGGTAATATCAGCTGACCTAATGTACATGTAAAAAGGGGTTTTAACAGGACATAGAGAAAATATGGAAGGGATATTTGTCGTATTTTTAGCCAAGAAAAATTGAAATTGACAGGTTTTGGGCAAAAATAGTTTTTTTTTTAGTCAGAAAATGATGATGACAATATTGCTGTATCATCATTTGATTATCAGATACAAAATTATATCGGGAAAAATTCCAAAGAGCAGAGACCACGGGTGAAGCCAGTTCATTTTTAGTATTCAGGAACAAAATTCTATCAGAAAAAAAAAAATCATTCGAGCAGAAGACACAAAGCCAGATCATCTCTCTATAAAAATATCGCTTCTCAGACACAAATTTGGAGCGGGACCTTTCACAAGAGTGACATCCACGGCGCCAATTTATAATTGTAACGAATAGTATTTGAATAAAAGCATTTAATCAGGTAAAACCCGCGCGTTGCCCGGGTCATTCGGCTAGTTATAAATAAAATAAAAGTAGCAATTGAATCAGAAATACGAAATATATATTAGAAATTAATTGAAAACAATAATACAAAAAGAACGTGTTTTAAAGTAAACAGTTTGATGATTATAAATAACAAATAAGATTAAAAAAACTAATAAGATAAGCAACATTTGAAGGCAAAAAATCTACGATTGTAAAATCGAATAAATTAAAAATAAATAAATCTATTAATATTTGGAAAATAAAAATAAAACGGTCATGTGAAGCAAAAAATAACAAAAAGTTTGGTATATAGATGGATATTTATAGTTAAGTATCTTTGGAGGAGATAGCTTCAAACTTTACAACTGCAAACTCTGTTAGACTATTATTTATATAAATATATATGTCATAATATATTCTCTTCCTGGAATAATAAAGCAAACCTACAGTCAACCCAGAGAGAGACGGGCAGCTAAAGTAAGGTCATTTAAGACACTAGCGACATTCCAAGGGGCGACCAGAGGCCCGTGAGTTCTCGGGACTATTAAGACAGGATGTAAAGTCCGGTCACTTGAGATATCAGCGACATTCCAAGGGGCCCGTTACTTGGAACCTCAGGACTATTAGGGCAGTTGGTTATTGTGTTCGATTCGAACCGACGCCCGGCGGTTGCCGGGCCCGTCTCTCTCGCTGGTTGTCTGGGTTCCTTCTTCAACTTGTGGTGTCCTTATTTCTCTTTCCCCACCTTATTATTATATTGTCACATATATCATTTCTAACAACTTGATATAAATATAAAATAAATCTTATGAGTTTATTATACTCATTTTAAAATTGATTCCAGCGTTTGAAGAGCACAATAAGTTGTTGAGATTAGTAAACGAATCTGTGAAATAGGTTTTGACCAAGTATTTGTTTGTTTTTTAACGGGTAATGGCTTAAAGTAAAGGCTAAAACTTTTCTCGAATTTTATTTAGTATGTTTAAGCCTCTCTTTGTATTTGAATAATAAATTTGTTTGAAGATATAAGGCTGCATTAATGTAAATTTGAAATTTCCCTACAGCATATGTATTCAAATTATTCTGTTACCTAACAGTACGAACTACCTGAATCCTCTTTTTCAGCATCTATAAATATGATTCAAAGTGACCGAGAATATTTAAAATCACAATTTATCTGAAAGAAAACGAATATAGACCTAAAATGTCCAACATGAGTATAACCTGGCCTCAACAAGTAACAGAAATATTCGAGGCGTTGTATTCTGAGATCAATTCGAAGAACAAGCCGACAAATGGTCAAACTGGAACACAACCATCAGTAAACTTAACCTCACATAAAATAAATATATCAAACAAACCTAATTATTTTTTACCTCGAAATTAAATAAGAATTTAAAGAACGCAGGGGCACAGAAATGTCTACCTTATGTTGTTTCTTATTCCTCAAGTCGGTTTAAACGATCTCCATTAGGTCCCATTGTCTCAGCTTATAGACATCATGGAAAAGAAAAGATGGGTGTATCTACTGTTGGTCTGAAGACCTGGAAGTACCACTCAGTGTGACTTTGCTTCTTTTGGTTGGCCGCTCCTGACATGGAGTGCAGACGCCCATTTGTAGCCGCTCCTATGGAGAACATCTACCCTATGTACCATATTTTTTGTAGCCGAATATTATTATCAAAAGATTAATAATCTAACGAATATTTAATCAGTATAGTTATTTCGTAGCTATTTTGTTCATTTAGATGAACAATATGTGAAAACCTGAAAAAATAATTTGATTTAAATGTCTACATTTTGCCTCATTTTTCTATGTAGCATTTTGCTTGAGATGCCTAATTATATAGGAATGACAAGATGAAGATTACTGAACATAACTTTAGCCCATGGGTGCTCTGGCTTTCATTTGCTGCTACTGATTCCAGGATTTCACTGCCGTGGAAAAGACAAGACTTGCTTCAAGAAGGCGAATGTCTTTGATGACGCCAGGATGACAAAACTACTCTTCATGCTGAAAGAAAAGTTACAGAAGGTTAACGGGGGATAAAAAAGATGATAATTAAATATAAAAAAGTGTCGATGTAAAATAATCGAACTATTTTTGCGCCACACCTAAACTTTACATTACAGAATAAGGCGTTAAAGGGCTTATTCTTATAATAATTATAAGGAATAAATAAGCCCTTATATATATAAATTGGCGAATTATATATTTGAAAGCTTTAAAATTAATTCAGTTTTTGAAAAGTGCAGATAAAATGATAAAAAAAAGTAAAAGTTACTAAAAAGATGGGAGAGAACTTCCGGGAATCGAACCCGCGTTCTGGCACTCACCGAGATAAAAAGCACTGCACGTTGATTCATTAAATTCCTCAACTCTGATTTAGAGTCACGTGATAGTAGAGGCACCAATCAGCGAAAGAATAAGCCGGATTGTAAGGAACCTGTCATTGTAAGCAAATGCACATATTAAATCGATATTAGAGTAGATGTGTTAAAGTGTGTATTATAGTCGATCAACATAAAAATGACGTTCTTCAAATTAAAGATACTTCGGCCAGTAAATCTTTTTATTATCTCGACGTTTCGACAAAATATTTTTGTCCTCGTCTTTTTTTCGCTCCTGACGAGGTCAAACAATTTTTCGTTTAACAGAACGAAAAAGGATAAATAACGACTATTCCTATCCTAAGTATGGAAGGATAAATTGTGAAGAGTAATGATGAACGGAAAAATAAAAGTGTCCAGGGATGGGATTCCTGGAAATTGGACACTTTTATTTTTCTGTTCATCATTACTCTTCACAATTCATCCTTTTATACTTCATCCATAAGGATAGGAATAGTCGTTATCTATCCTTAAATAATGAAAATTACGATTTTTCGTTCTGTAAAAATAAAAATATTTTGTCCTCGTCAGGAGCGAACAAAAAGACGAGGAGAAAAGATTTTTGTCGAAACGTCGAGATAATAAAAAGATTTACTGACCGAAGTATCTTTAATTTGAAGATCTATAAATGCCGGCCACAGGCATCCTCTATCTTTAAGATAAACATGATTTTTCTATCTTCGATAATAATAAAATAAAAAATAATTGTAATATTATTTTTTAATGACTTCATAGTTTGCACTAGTATTTATTTAAACTCTTAATTCGATAAAATAATCCCTTGAATTAATATTAAAATAAAAACATAAAACTTCCAGGGAAAAGTTTCTTTTAAAATATTTTTTATTTAAAAAATATCTCGAGCTTTCGGGCAAGTACGCCCTTCTACGGAAGAAATTGCTTTATATTAATTACCGCCTTTTTTGGAGCGAACTGCTTCTTCCAACGACCGTTTTTAATAATTTGATTATGGACACACAAATCAAATGTTATCTGCTCTATATAGTTGATAATTAACATTATTGAATGATGTAAAATAAAAAATATTTCGAATAAAATAATATATAAAATCTCTGTGGATTAAATTGGCGAAACCGCTGGGAGGGTTCACCACTGATGAGCCAAGCCCTCCCAATATATTTTTTCATCGCAGTAAGGACAGTAGAAGCTTGTATTATGTATAAAAGAAACATTCGTGCTTTTAAATCCTTTCATTTTATATGTATAGATGGCGCGTTATTGCTTTGTGTATATGTTTATTTAATGCTCTTTTTCTTAATTGCTTATTTTCTTTTTGATAATTCTGTTACCTACCCTACTACAATATGAATTTTAGTAAATAGTTTCACGCTCAATGATCCAGATCGGATATAGCGTGTCTTTTTTGCAACTGGTAATAAATAAAATAGGCATATATAATTGAACTTACATTATATTTTTTATGTATTAAAAATATTTTATAATATTTCACTCTATAAAATATAAGCGCGCTGTATAAATAAAATTCCTTCCTTTTAATTTTTATTTTTGTGGAATTTTAAAGAAAAGAATGAAGATAAATTCCTGAACATTTTTTTAAAATTCAAAATAAAGATAAATTATACTATCGTGCCATGTTAAATCATTTGAATAAAATATGAATTGGGCAACATTTTTACTAATTTAAATACATAGCTATTGGAATAATCTTACAAAAGTGTGTTTACATTCTGAATTGATAATAGCTGAATAAAAAAAGGAATTTAAATTTCTATTAAATATGGAATTGGTATCTCACGTAAATGAATTATAAAGAATCGCAATGTAAATGGATGGTGTTATAAATAAATCTGTTTGTGATATAAAATTAAATATGCCATGAAATATAATATTGAAATGTCTATATACACGTACATTTTTGATTAAATAAACAGGTATATATATTTAAGAAATACATATATTACTATAAAGTACGAATTATTTTCAAATAAAGCTATAAATATATTTATTTTATCTTAATATATATATATATATATGAAAAACATTAGAAAAAAATAAAATATAAGTGGATCAGGTGTTGATATTAAAAATAAAAAGAGCATATCCTGACCACGAGCCTGGACCACCAACACCTGACCCACTTATTTCTTTTTTTTTTCTATTGTTTTTTCATGTTAAAGCGTATTTACGCAAATTTGGCCTTAAATACCCATTTCTTGGTTTTTCAAGAAGCCTCTGGGACCAAAAACCTTTTTGGTCGCAGTGGTACAGCCTGCTCCACGCTGACTAGAGCCAATAGCGCGAAACGCTTTCGTGGATGGCTTTTCTTGATAAATCAAGAAATTGGGTTGGTCAAATATCACGGAACAAGTTAAATAAACGTTTAGTTTATTTTTGCTCCTTTAGACGGCGCTCTGCCATCTAAAAACACATGTGCTCGTGGTCAGGATATGTTCTCTTTATTTTTACTATATATGTGTGTGTGTGTGGTGTGCTTATCCTGTCGAATTACTGTGGTGGTGCAAAAGATCCTGTCGACTATCTGTGGTGATTTCCATGTTCCTTTAAGACTTACTGTTGTGATGTGATTATATTGTCGGATGACTCTAGTGTGGCATGTTGGTTAGATGCAGTCGTAGTGGCCACAATGATCAGAGTGGTTCAGGCGTGAATGGGATTGCACAAAGGACGAGTCATGTTGGATGTTACTTCAGGGAGAGTGGCCAGAGGCCGAGAGAGCGGGTAGCCGGCGCTGATCGTGGAACGTTTAATATATTCTGGTGTCAGAGAGAGACTGGTGGTAATCCGACTATGTTTTTCGGACCGACAGTGTAATCGGAGACTTTCTCCTGTCTGGCGCCGGCTGTCACTCAATTTAATTTTATTATTTCGTTTTGTATTACATGGTGGTCAAACTGGCGAATTGGATTGTGTCTACAGTTTTGGTTGTTACACTAAAGCTATATGGCATATGGGGATATAAGTATATATTGAAATATATAAGAACATACATATTTATATATTGTTACAACATGGGGGGAGAAGTCCGACCACACCTCCCTGCGGCCCCCCCTGGACCCTTGGAATATTCGACCAAATTCTGGTTCGTTTCCAAGGTGACTAACGTGGCAACGGCACCCATTTTCCAATGAAGAGCAAGATAGTGGATATTTCTGCTGCTGTGATGGAGATGCATGGAGACATCTAAGACTCTTCTTTGGACACGACAACAACAACAACATTGTTACAACATCTCTCCACAGCCGTCGTTTGTTTTCGTCCAAGGCCTCTCCACCAAACTTTGCAGTGGTGGCAGAAACGCCATGTGTAATTTTCATTGTACATAGTATCAAAATAAACGTCAGAATCTGACGCCATCTATTGACCGTCGCCGCAAATAGCGGCATCGGGTCGGTGACAAAGCCACAACACCAACTTTGGCAAACTGATAAGCGTCCACCTAGAGACCATGGTTTCGGGCTAATGGCCCTCGTAAGTCTAGGGCGGACTTTATTCCATGAGATCCACACGGGATCAATAATTATAAAGCAATCAATGGCTACAAGGCACCATCTGGATTATATATCACGAGGAAGAGTGATCGGCAGGATCGAAATGGGGCAACCACAGCCAAGTTGTTCAACGTGTCTGAAACCGTGATACCCCCCGTATCTGGAGACATTCTAAACTACTGGGACCTTTCACCGGAGAAAATCTGGAAGCCTTCCCAAGATGATAACCCAATGTGACGACCGATACCTGGCTCTAACAGCCAAGCGTTCACGAAAGATGTCACCTTCCAACTCTTCCTAGAGCTTGCCATGGCCATTGAAAGAATTGTATCCCGGAAAACCGTCTAACGAAGGTTAGGAAGCCTGCGATATGCGCCCCTTTCACCTCACTCCAGAAGAGGCGTCGATTTGCATGGTGAAGAGAACATGTCAACTGGGATAATGTCAAAATAAGTCGGGGTTTATGCTCAGAGAAATCCAGGTTTAGCCTGAATAATGATTCCGGACGCTACTACATTTGGAAAGAAAGGGGCACACGCTACCACCCCTCAAACATCGTAGAAAAGGATGCATATGGCAGAAGGGGTTTGATGGTCTGGGCAGGAATCATGACAAAGGTCGCACGCTCCTCCATGTTTTTGACGGCGGGACTATGAACTCCCAGCGATACCGGGATTAGATCCTTTTCCGGGGGGCTGTTGGCCCGGATTTCGTGTCTATAGATGACAAACGTGCCCCACTCTGAGCCGGTCTGGCTAAGGAATATCTGGAATCCGAAGACATGTACAGAATGGAATGGCCGGCGAGGCCCCCCGACCTCAATTCCGTAGAACATGCAATCTGGGGAACCACCCAGGAGCTGACAACTGCTCTTGAACAGAAATAGGCTTTAATCCCAAATGAACTCCTGAACCCTCTTATTTCCAGCATGAGACGGCGGTGCAAGTGTTGCTTTGGCAGTAAGGGGCGGTCACATCCCCTATTAATTCCGCTGATACGTGGGATTTCCAAATATGGGATTTATTTGGTGACTCCGGTCCTCTGTTTTTAGGAAGGAGACAAAGCAATTTTGTTCACACTTGGTTTTCTTGTGTCTTCAATAAAGGTCACTTTGTACCAAATATCTTTCGGAGTTATTGTTTGAAACCCGATGTACATTATAAAAGGTACAACTTCCTGAAGGTTTGTCCATGAGTCTATGTACAAAGTATGTGTGTATATATTTGAATGACATATCTATTTATTCTTTATTGAAACCTATATTATTTGACCAATAAGGCGAAATTTTAGCAGGGTATAGAGGAACGTTTGGAAAAAGAGTTGAATTCTTATCATCTCCCCTTACAGCTATTAATTAATAATATTTGAAACAATATTTATTGGCCAAACATTCACTGGGGTCAAGTTTTCTTAATTCAATGATTCTTGGGAAAAGTGGGGAATAACTAGGAACTTCATGGCTGTATTCAATCACTATTATTTTTAGAGGTCTGATGACATGTTCAGATTAAAACATATTTTCAAAACTAAGGTCCAGTTTCGAAATGAGTATGACGCAGTTTTTGAAACTAAGTACCAGCATCGATAGCCTGCATATTTATTAATCACGATAAACACACGATAAAGGCCAGGATAATCATGATAAGTAGTTTGTACTTTTTTATTACGAAGTGATGCCTAAATAGTTGCAAGGTTACACAGCCACGTTAGGAATACTTGTACTCACTGGTGAGTTTGAACTTGTGAAATATTCGGAGGCAAATTTATAAATTAAATATTGCTCGATAATACACCTCTACTACGAAGCGAGAATCTGTGACGGAGAGGCCGTTCCAATGTCAGCCCTCGGCCTCAAGTAAAAGAGTAATGCGCCCAATTTCGGTCAAACTTTATGATATCATTGTTCCAGACCCCCTCTTCACAGTCTAAATTTGAACGGGTTTCCTAATGTGTCTGAGGGTCTTGTCAAAAACTGAACTTTAAATAGAATATCTAGCCTATATGTATCCCTCTCTCTCTCTCGGCCGTGCGGCCACGCGGCGCGCGAGCTCCGCATTTTTCTATCTGGAGATGGAAAACTTCGAGTTTTCCAACCCATATGCAGTACTGGCGGTGAGCCAGGATAAAGATCTACACGGCGGTATGATTCCCATCGAGGTAGCTGAAATGGAAGTCGATTTATCGACGATAAAAGATTCGACGAAAAATTGTTTGAATTCAGGTATGAGCGACGGACATGCAAATTCGTTCGTGAAAAACGGCGGATATGTAAATCCGGCCGCGGCAAAAAGTGAAAATTGGGCGGAGCAAGTTGAGGCCGCGGAAAAGGATAATAACACCTAACCTTTCGAATATGTACACCGGAAAAAAAGGAAACGTTTTGACTCTAAAAGTCAGCGGGCCCAGATTGTGAGGCCGGACGCTAGCTCTCCAAAACCATCTGGACAGCTTCGAAGGACCACAAAGGAGTCTGTGACCCACGTCAGGAACACCAGACAGCAACAGGCGCTGAACAAAGCTAGATCAGAAGCAACATCGTTCGACCAACGCTGCTATGTCGAATGGCGCGCGGATTTCCATCCCGTCCACTATATGAAGGCCTTGGAAGAGTTGCTGGGGAAGGAATCCGTCTACCAGCTGATGAAGAAGTCCGGCCATGCTATGGTCGGACTGGCCAGCATTGAGAAGGCGGAGCGCCTGGTGGAGAATGGACTCACCATCAACAACACCTTCCTCAGGGCATTTCCATACAGAAGGAAGGCGGAGAAGATCATCCTCGGGAACCTGCCCATCGCAGTGAGGGAGGAGGACATCATCGAGGCCCTGCGACCTTACTGCCGGGTTGTCTCCCTGGCCTATGAAGTGGTGTCCTGTAACGGATACACCTTGACCACCGGCAACAGGGAGGCCTTCGTCCTCCTGAATGAAGGACGCAAACTCCACCAGCTCCCTGCCAAGCTGGTGATCATCTCCAAAGGAGAGTCCACACCCGCCTACGTCACCTACGGCGTTAGGTGTAGTAGATGTCACCGCCAGGGACATCGGCGAGCCACCTGCCCCCAGGGCACCCGAAGTGGACCGGTGTTGACACCTCCACCCTCCTAGCCCACGCCCTCCCACAGCTTCACAGCGACTACATCGGCTGAGGGAAATTCTGGAACCATCCAGACAATCCATGTGACACCTCCCAATCCTGCCGCGTCTTCGCCCGCGGAGAGCTGCCCAGTCCTTTCCCAGAACACTCCAGCCACCAAGCCTTCTACTCCGGCGCCGAGCACCAGCGTGTTACCATCTCTACTAGCACCTTCCTCGACCACTACTTCACCAACAGCGGACCCTGCCAAAGATCAGGCCAAGACTGCACTAACAATGGGATCTTCCGTCCCTAAACCACAAACCACACAGCTTCCTCAGCTCATTTTACAGAAGGTTGAGGATCTGTTCAAGGTACTAGACGCTGACTCCTTCCTGGAACCCCTATATATGGATTATCACAGGTGGGAAATAGAGAAGGCTGTTGTATGCCCAACCATGAGGGAGGACGTCTTCACATATCTTTCGCCCGAGCAGATCTCTGCTCTGAATAAATTCCTTGACAAGGCAATCGCCCATGTCGGGGACAAGGACTCCGACCTAGGCAAGAGGCTGTCCGACTTCAGGACAGAATGCGACATTGAACGAGACGAACCCCCATGGTATTCGTCTGATACAAACGATTAGAGATTCTGAATATTTATTTTTTGTTATTTTAACTGTTGTAATGTTTAACTGTTGACTTGAGGTCAATAAACCTTTTAATTGTCATTGTCTCTCTCTGTCGCCACAATCGTTTTGGGATTTTATCTGATATTAATATAATGTATAATTGGCAGTGGGGTTAGAGCAAGTTAAAATACAACACGTATATTATTTGACATATTTTCACTTTCTTCCCTGTGGAAAACCAAGTTAGAAAACAGACTAACTACTTCCACTCGTCTGACGCTAAGGTAAATTAAGTTTGGCCGGAGTCTCGTGCGTGACTCATCCCTGAGATTAAATTTAATTCTGTTTGAACGAGCGCATACCTAAATATTTAGATAGAATTATGCAGAGTGAGACTTTTTCAACGTCTGCGGGGGGCTTTCTCCGAGTTCCCGTGGTTGCCGAGCTTCCTGGAAAGCTGTTAATAATGGAGGCAGGAAATGTGCAATTACAGCGGGGGTCGTGTGTCGCCGACACCTAGTCGTGTTGTTCTACAGGCGACCTGGCGTGACATTCGTGTGTAGATTCTGTGTAGATGTCCTATGTCTTGAGCAATATTTTTTATTATCTTCTTGTGTATTGTAACTTACATTTAGTGTTTGGCCATTGCCCAATCGATGCAAATATTTGTATAAGAAAGGTTTTGGAGAATAAACAGTTGACTTGTTCATACAATGAATGTAATTCACTGTAAGATAATCACTCGAGGTTGTTTGATGATTAAGGGCAACAAATCAACCTCGTTTTTTTTATCCAAATTTTCAATCATTTTCCTTATTTGAAACTCGACTAGCCTTTAAGGTGAGAACCATCCCTTTCTTCAGGAAAAAAAAAAAGAAATGAAACCAGTTAAGAGGTAAACCTATATTAAACAGAAAATATATTAACACACACATCTTAAATTATCTTAATTTAAATCTTGATTTTATATATTAGTTGTTACACTATTTATAATTATTATGCATATGAAAATGTTGTGTATATTGACATATATTACTACATATATATGGTATCTGGTGATACAAGG
>CP092883.1:38112312-38155449 GCA_030710605.1 Cordylochernes scorpioides
ACAAATAATGAACTGGTTTCACCCGTGGTCTCTGCCTTTTGGAATTTTTCCGATATTTATTTTGGTATCTGATAATCAAACATGATACAGCAATATCGTCCATCAGCATTTTCTGACTGAAAATATATAGTTTTTAATAATTGATTTATATATTTTTTAATAGCCTATCGTCTTCCGTATATTTACCTATGTATGGAAATTTTGGTTTGAATTAGTGAACTACTGCGAATTTGTATACCGGACATACAAACAGACAAACATTCATTTTTATATAGATAGAGATTTACTCTTCATTGTTGGCTTTTTTATATTATATTTACTCTTCATTGTTGGCTTTTTATCTTACATTCACTCTGTTGGTTTTTATATTACATTTACTCTTCATTGTTGGCTTTTTATCTTACATTCACTCTTCATTGTTCTTTTTATATCATATTTACTCTTCATTGTTGGCTTTTTATCTTACATTCATTCTTCAAGGTTGGCTTTTTATATTACATTCACTCTTCATTGTTGGGTTTTTATCTTACATTCACTCTGTTGGCTTTTTATATTACATTTACTCTTCATGTTGGCTTTTTATCTTACATTCACTCTTCATTGTTGGCTTTTTATATTATATTTACTCTTCATTGTTGGCTTTTTATCTTACATACATTCTTCATTGTTGGCTTTTTATATTACATTTACTATTCATTGTTGGCTTTTTATCTTACATTCACTCTTCATTGTTGGCTTTTTATCTTACATTCACTTTTCATTGTTGGCTTTTAATATTATATTTACTCTTCATTGTTGGCTTTTTATCTTACATTCATTCTTCATTGTTGGCTTTTTATATTACATTTACTATTCATTGTTGGCTTTTTATCTTACATCATTCTTCATTGTTGGCTTTTTATATTACATTTACTCTTCATTGTTGGCTTTTTATCTTACATTCACTTTTCATTGTTGGCTTTTTATATTATATTTACTCTTCATTGTTGGCTTTTTATCTTACATTCATTCTTCATTGTTGGCTTTTTATATTACATTTACTATTCATTGTTGGCTTTTATCTTACATTCATTCTTCATTGTTGGCTTTTTATCTTACATTCACTCTTCATTGTTGGCTTTTTATATTACATTCACTTTTCATTGTTGGCTTTTTATCTTACATTCATTCTTCATTGTTGGCATTTTATATTACATTTACTCTTCATTGTTGGCTTTTTATCTTACATTCACTCTTCATTGTTGGCTTTGTAAATTATATTTACTCTTCATTGTTGGCTTTTTATATTACATTTACTCTTCATTGTTGGCTTTTTATCTTACATTTATTCTTCATTGTTGGCTTTTTATATTACATTTACTCTTCATTGTTGGCTTTTTATCTTACATTCATTCTTCATTGTTGGCTTTTTATATTACATTTACTCTTCATTGTTGGCTTTTTATATCACATTCATTCTTCATTGTTGGCTTTTTATATCATATTTACTCTTCATTGTTAGCTTTTTATCTTACATTCATTCTTCATTGTTGGCTTTTTATATTATATTTACTCTTCATTGTTGGCTTTTTATCTTACATTTATTCTTCATTGTTGGCTTTTTATATTATATTTACTCTTCATTGTTGGCTTTTTATCTTACATTTATTCTTCATTGTTGGCTTTTTATATTACATTTACTCTTTATTGTTGGCTTTTTATCTTACATTCATTCTTCATTGTTGGCTTTTTATATCATATTTACTCTTCATTGTTGGCTTTTTATCTTTACATTCATTCTTCATTGTTGGCTTTTTATATTATATTTTACTCTTCATTGTTGGCTTTTTATCTTACATTTATTCTTCATTGTTGGCTTTTTATATTATATTTACTCTTCATTGTTGGCTTTTTATCTTACATTTATTCTTCATTGTTGGCTTTTTATATTACATTTACTCTTTATTGTTGGCTTTTTATCTTACATTCATTCTTCATTGATGGCTTTTTATATCATATTTACTCTTCATTGTTGGCTTTTTATCTTACATTCATTCTTCATTGTTGGCTTTTATATTATATTTACTCTTCATTGTTGGCTTTTTATCTTACATTTATTCTTCATTGTTGGCTTTTTATATCATATTTACTCTTCATTGTTGGCTTTTTATCTTACATTCATTCTTCATTGTTGGCTTTTTATATTTATTTACTCTTCATTGTTGGCTTTTTATCTTACATTTATTCTTCATTGTTGGCTTTTTATATTATATTTACTCTTCATTGTTGGCTTTTTATCTTACATTTATTCTTCATTGTTGGCTTTTTATATTACATTTACTCTTTATTGTTGGCTTTTTATCTTACATTCATTCTTCATTGATGGCTTTTTATATCATATTTACTCTTCATTGTTGGCTTTTTATCTTACATTCATTCTTCATTGTTGGCTTTTTATATTATACTAATGATGATGCGCGCGCATCCGTGACATGAGGAATTGACGGTGGAAAGACGGTCGTGACTATATATGTTGATAATAATAATAAAAATAATATAATAATAATTATTATTATTATCATTAGATAATGATAATGATCATAATGATGATGCGCGCGCATCCGTGACATGATTGACGGTGGAAAGACGGTCGTGACTATATATGTTGATAATAAAATAATAATAATAATATAATAATAATTATTATTATTATTATCATTAGATAATGATATAATGATCATAATGATGATGCGCACGCATCAGTGACATGAGGAATTGAGGAAAGACGGTCGTGACTATATATGTTGACTAGAGGCGCGAGCGAATTAACCTTTTGTAAATATACATAATTATAAAGATAGAAGCTTCTATAGAAGATAATGATCATAATGACGATGCGCGCCGCATCCGTGACAGCGATGAGGAATTGAGGAAAGACGGTCGTGACTATATTATACGAATGACCCGGGCAACGCCCGTGTTTTACCCGATTGAATGTTTTTATTCCAATACTATTTGTTACAATTATAAATTGGAGCCGTGGATGTCACTCTTGTGAAACGTCCCGCTCCAAACTTTACATGTACATTAGGTCAGCTGGTATTACCCCTCATTTTCACCGCTAGAGGCGCGAGCGAATTGACTTTTTGTAAATATACATAATTATAAAGATAGAAGCTTCTATAGAAGATATTGATCATAATGATGATGCGCGCGCATCCGTGACATGAGGAATTGAGGAAAGACGGTCGTGACTATATAATTAATAATAATAATAATAATAATAATATAATAATTATTATTATTATATCATTAGATAACGATAATGATCATAATGATGATGCGCGCGCATCCGTGACATGATTGACGGTGGAAAGACGGTCGTGACTATATATGTTGATGACTATAATAATAATAATAATATAATAATAATAATTATTATTATTATCATTAGATGATGATAATGATCATAATGATGATGCGCGCGCATCCGTGACATGAGGAATTGAGGAATTGATTGACGGTGGAAAGACGGTCGTGACTATATATGTTGATAATAATAATAATAATATAATAATAATTATTATTATTATTATCATTAGATAATGAAAATGATCATAATGATGATTCCCGCGCATCCGTGACATGAGGAATTGAGGAATTGATTGACGGTGGAAAGACGGTCGTGACTATATATGTTGATGATAATAAATAATAATAATAAAATATAATAATAATATTATTTAGATTAGAATTATTAGATAATGATAATGATCATAATGATGATGCGCGCGCATCCGTGACATGAGGAATTGAGGAATTGATTGACGGTGGAAAGACGGTCGTGAGTATATATGTTGATTCAATTTTTCTTTTGGTAAAATAATATATATTTGTTTTCGCAAAAAAGGTGAATAATTATGAAACCATCTTCACTTTACAAATAAAGACATTTTTTTTCTTTTATAACAGTAAGCGTTGAAAACATAAGATTCTGGTTACGAGCCAATATAATTGTGAATACTTCTCGTGGGTATATCTTTCAAAGGAGCATCCCATTAATTTTTTAAAAATATTTTTTTGTACACGTGGTACAGGGCATGGTAATCATGATGGACAGAAGTTGGCGAATGGTTTTACTGTAAGTGCACCACATGTCTACACATTTGAAAAGCAGTTTGACTTTGCATTTACAAATGTGTCTGAATCCCGTCTGATTATACTTGCACTCGCTGGTGGGTCTAATTAAATAATTCAAGTGTATCGTTTCTCAACTTCTTGGCTGAATGCAAAGCATCAAAAGATTCATTATAGTGATATTTTATTAACTAGTTTATATTGCTGCCATATTATTTTGACAACTTCAAAATATTGAATTTATAATATAAATAGTTTACCGATAACAAATCTATACTTACACCAAAATAAAAAAAGTATTTTACTAAATATTGTATCGTCCCACATATAAAAAGAAAGGCATAAAACTGATGGTGTATCGCCACATGCGTATTTACCTGGTGAGCAATAAGATTTCCATTGAAAATATCAGAAAATAATAATAGATGGTCATAATAACAGTTATAGTCGTATAAAATATAAGAATCATAACGCGATTTCAACATCTGGTCAAATGTTTCAAAAACATTTTTCTCATACAAGGAGAGAACAAATATAATTTCTGAAAAAACTTTAGAATTCGAATTTAGTTGCTGTTTTTATCAGATCGGATATACCTGTGAAAAAAATTAAATAACCTTTCTTTAAACTAATTTATTTGAGAAATATTTTAAAAGATTTGTTTCAGAAGAAAGAAATTAGGAGAAAAGGGTATCCAGAATTTATAACAGAAAAATAAAATATATATTTGTTTTTTTTTCAAAATTAGAGAAATCGCATCAATTATGTTGCGTTTATAAAAGGTATGTACTTCATATACTTGTTATAGTGATAAATGGTTAGAAGAGCTATTCAATTTTTCAAGCTCTCTATGCTTTATACTGATCATATCTCAATAAAACAGGCATTTATTAATAGCTGCATTGCACTTTAGTCCGAAGGAATTAGGTTATTATTATTATACCTAGTGTGCACTGTTACAATAACTGTTACAACACCTAACTCACTGCAGACCATATATACAGTTGCCCGGCCATCCTTGCAGCTCTCTATATGGCAGACATCAATCCAGAAGAGGACATCCATACGGACATGGCACATCAGTTGGCCGGTTTTGTGATCAGAGTGCACGGACCGATCTGATCGGTTCCATGGACATGACATCACCACCATCAATCCAAAAGAGGACATCCATACAGACAAGGCACCTCAGTTGGCCGATATTGTGATCAGAGTGCACGGACCGATCTGATCTGCTCCATGGACAAGACACCACCACCATCATCCCTAGTACACAAGTAGTACAGGCATAATAATCATAATGAGTAGAAATTGGCGAATGCCTTTTCTTAAAGTGCACTACATGTCTACATATGTGAAAAACAGTTCAACTTTTGTACTTACAAGCATGCCAGAGACCCGTTTGTTCACTTGCATTGCAAATATCGGGAATATTTGAGTCATTTTCTATTATAAAATAAAGTGCTCGGGATTCGATCCCAGGTCGTGGCTGTTTTAAACCTACGCTTTATAACACTCGACCCCTGGAATCAAGTGGGAAATAAATTAAGGTCGATTATGAGTTGCCAAACTTCATGTATGTATGCCGAATATAATTTTTTTATTCAAAAAGAATGCATTCAAATGTAATTTAAATGACACCATATTTATAAATACAACAACAACAACAATAGCCTTTATTGGGCACACGTGCCACAGGATTCTCCGGTAGGACAAAATAAATAAATAACAGATTGGCATCATAGTTATATACAAACTAGCCGAATGACCCGGGCAACGCCCGTGTTTTACCCGATTGAATGTTTTGATTCAAATAATATTTGTTACAATTTATATTGGCGCCTTATATAAATGCATATGTTAGTTAATAACTATAGCCTATGTGCTTTATCTGTCTATGTACTGTTGGCTTCCGTAGGCGTCTCTTACTGGGAAAAAGAAAGAGAGGATTCCATTTGGTTATTAACTAATATATGCATTTATTTATGGAGCGACCCGCTCCAACACAATGGTTACAAAAACGTAAAAGCGAATGGGGGGGGGAGGGGCATGATGGGGGGGGGGGGCAAAGGTGGCGTGATCGTAGCCGGCCAATAGGAGGGCGCCATTCTAAAAAAAAAAAAAGCAAACGGTGACAGAGATGACTGTTGAAGAATGACGCTCGTAACTGTATATAGAATATTGGGTATTGACCTCGACCAATTATCGAATTGAAGCCGGTGTCTGTGCTAAACATTTTGATTGAGCTGATTTCCAGTATTTATAAAAAGCGAATGCAAAGGGTCTGGTTTTTACGACTTTTGCTATTAAAACATAAGGCGAATTGCTATTATAGCCGGTCTCTTGACGAAGAAATTTCTCTTTCTTCTTCCATTGCCGTGCAGTAGAACATGTAGTGTGGAAAATCGAGACTAAATTCACCGTTGCATAAAGGTGCATTTTATGGTCCTAGTTTTCAATAGTGAAACATGATTAATTCTCTGTACTACAAAAAGGCTTCTTACTTGTGCAATGATTCTCTTTAAGGTTAGGGGGATATTGTCATTCAGATAGCGTTCCATTGTAGGTGATGAATGAAAGTATTTATAGTGAGAGTAGAGTACTGATTTTTTATTCTTACATAATCCATCTGCAAAGATTGACCGGTTGCCGTCTAATAATTAGGGGTTGTATCTTTGTAGAATATTGAAGTCTGTACATCCAACAAGCCATGAGAAACCGGTGGTATTGGGTAGCACTGTTATACTTTTTATCAGTCTGATATTCTGTTTTGAAGAAATTAAAATGTCCCACAAATGTGCCAAACAAATTGAAGGTAGCCTGCTGCCGTCCATTTTCAGAATTCTAGTCCAGAATTTTAAAGTTAGTTTTTTCACTGTGATATCAAGAGAGTTTCTTCCTGTTTCGGCCCTCAAAATATAGCCCGGAGTATAGCTTGGAAGGCACAGAAAACGTCTGAGAAAGGTATCCTGGATTCTATCTAAGATTAAGGCTTGATCATACTTGCATGGAAGGATTTGAGCTTGGACCTCAGAATAAATATTTATAATACACTCCCCTAGTGAAGTATTGTTATTAATACAATGTCAAATAAGTTCATATGAAAATGGGCGTACCTGGATCTGTAAGAAAAAAAAAAAAAAGGTTTTCTTTATATTTCCAGTCAGATACGCCCTTTTTTATATGAACTTATTTAATGGATCGCCTTTTGACTCAAATGCCAAAAATATTTTTTTTTTCTTAATTTCACGAAAATTTTGAAAACTTTCCAGCTTATAAAAAAAGTTACGATAAAGGTAATATCGTAAGTGGTAAAGGTGGTAAAGGTGATAACACAAGAACCTGTAATTACAAGGTGAGAACATAGGTAAATCAGAAATTGCTGAAATATTTTCTAAAATTTCCAACGCGATTGAATAAAAATAATAATGTTTACCTAAAAAAATCAATTTAACTACTTTATTTTAAAACCACCGGGTGAAGATAATTAACCTTTGACTAAGAGGCAACAATGTATATCAATTGTCAAATTGTATTTCTGGTGTTTCTCCTATAAATCTTTCAAACAATCATTTTATCGACTCTGAAGGTTAGACAAAATGTCCTAACATACTGCTTCTTCTTTCAATCGTCTGTAACAGACCATGGCCACCTTTGGGTTAGATCAAGATACGATAAACTTCGTTTTTGGGATTCGAGTCTTAGTAAACATAACTATTCACGTCTCAGGATTATGTTCGTTCGTAGGTCACCATATCACCTTCTAGGAATCGAACGTTACTTTCCTTCATGTTACCTTCGAAAGCTTTCCTATTCAGCTGTGTACAACTTCAATGATGAAAGAGTGCTAATTTTTACAATACGTCTCGAACTCAAATAATAGAGCAAGCATGCATTAGAGCTTTGGACTTTCCTGGAGGTGGTCGCATATTAGAGGTCGGGATAGACCAGTTCTTATTTCAACAATGTTTCGCTCTCATAAATTAGATTCTCATCACCTGGATTCTGCATGGAATATTTCACAAAGTTTATGTCATGTTTCATTAAACTACGTTAGAAGCCTCTTTTCGGCGTTTATCTAGAGTATTTTAGCTTAAAGAGATTGAACAACACGTTCCAATAAACACAATATTTTCGGTGTTCAGATAAACATTTTTAACAGAACCAGTTATAGGATCATATTAAAATCTTCGAACTAAAGCATTTTATTTTTCATAAAAATAGATGTGGGCATTTTGTGCCGGTTAATATAGAATTATAAAATATAATATCAGATTGCCATCGATAAAATAAAGGAAATTTATATAAATTTTATATTATAAATATATTTTCAGTAATTTTTGTAAGCTCTCTTAGTAATGTTTGTTTAAAATATTTAATTAATATTGAAAAAGAACCTGATCGGGAAATTATAATCGTGATAATATAGTTAATGAAAAAAAATTTCCTAATCGTGCACATGAGAGTTGCTGGTGGCATCTATCGGAATAATTTATTGATTTATCTCTCAAGGAAGGAAACTTGGCCAATATTCTTGAATTATTAGAAATCAACGATTTTTTTCATATTCATTGACGCAGATCATCAATCAATTTTTGCTACACGATAAGGGGATGTCTTTTTCTTGATTTAACACCTTTCTCTCATTAATTTCATTTTTAAACTATTTAAAAATCTAATATGGTGTCTAAATATATATTATATTTATATATATATATATTTATTAAGAAAAAGGCTCATCCTTATCGTGCAACTGAAAGTTGCTGATGGCTGGCGCCATCTATCGGAATAAATATCAACTATTCTCGTTGATTTTTAATTATTCCAGAATTGGCCAAATACCCATTCTTGATTAATCAAGAAAAGCTAACCACGGACGCGTTTCGGGCTGTTGGCCCTCATCAGCGTGGTGCAAGCTGTACCTCAACGACCAAAAAAATGGTCATTAAGGCATCCTGAAAATCATGAAACGGGTAGTTAAGGCCAGAATTGCGTGAGGACGCTAAACAATGTGAAAAAATAGTACAAATTTAACATTGTACTGGGATAAGGTGCATAAATTAAGAAAAAGGCATCTCTTATCGTGCAACTGAAAGTTGCTGGATGGCTGGCGCCATCTATTCTTAATTTATGCACCTTATCCCAGTACAATGTTAAATTTGTACTATTTTTTCACATTGTTTAGCGTCCTCACGCTATTCTGGCCTTAACTACCCGTTTCATGATTTTCAGGATGCCTTAATGACCATTTTTTTGGTCGTTGAGGTACAGCTTGCACCACGCTGATGAGGGCCAACAGCCCGAAACGCGTCCGTGGTTAGCTTTTCTTGATTAATCAAGAATGGGTATTTGGCCAATTCTGGAATAATTAAAAATCAACGAGAATAGTTGATATTTATTCCGATAGATGGCGCCAGCCATCAGCAACTTTCAGTTGCACGATAAGGAGATCCTTTTTCTTATTTATGCACCTTATCCCAGTACAATGTTAAATTTGTACTATTTTTTCACATATATATATATATATATATATATATATATATATTCTCTATATATATCAACAAAACTCGAACCAAAACTGTATAACTATTTTAACATAATGTAGGTGAAGTGAAGAGAGTAATGTGTTATTCTATCAAAATAATTTAGAAGGCAATGTTACAATGGACCATGTTTTATTCACTGGAGAAATATTGGGTAATTTAATGTACATACCTTTTGGGGGGCGAAATTCTATTTTCCTCTCTATGAAATTATATAAATGGAACAAAGAACCAACTTTCTCATTGTTGGAAGTGGATTTAAAAATAATTCTCCGGGAGAAACATAAATTTTAAATCTCGTCTATTGACAAAAAAGTGAGAAAAACAGCAGCAACTAAACAAAGAAGAGCTGAAAGGGGAAGGAATTTACAGTTATCTAAACTACCCGTTTGAAAATGCTCGTATTGGAATCCAATGACACTCTAGCTTCAGAGTAACTTGTTCCCGCATGTTCCATTTGAATATTGACTGTATATTACTATTGAAAACTTATAATTTATCTTCCCCTCTTAGTTGTTGGGCGTTATTTTAGAGTTACTCTCTATTTATTGCTTCATCTCTTGATAACATTTTAAACTCATCTATATTGGAAATCAACCTAAAAACAACTTCATTTATAAATGTGCTTTTTTCAAAAGTTTGTTTTTAAGTTAGTTAAAAAAAATATTTTTCTAAAGAGAAATTAGAAAATTAGCTTCTCTATCTTCTGTTTCTAATTACGATATAAAAACATTTATCTTCGATTTTAATTTTTTTAAAGATAAATTTGTGAAAAAAAGCATAAAATAAAGATAGAAAATAAACTTAATTAGATTTATTAAATGGGTTTATAAAAGGTAATTTATATGTAAGATGTATCTGTTAAGTGGAACAAATCCTGAACAGTTTTCATAACGTAAAATGAAAATTAGACTGAGTATATTAGCTCTCAGTATTTTCACATTTTTGACTCCTTCAGACAATTTGTCATAAAGTTCTCCTCTATAATTTGGTGTCTGAGCTTTTCTAACTTTATGCTCCATCGGATAAATATTGTCTGGTGTAAATGCAGAAGAGAGGCCATCTAAATTGTTAGAACAATAACATTTTTTAGAGAGAGTTAAGTATTCTATGATTACTTTTTTAATAATTACAACATTGGTACAAGACGTTAATGTTTAATGATAATTAGAAAATGTGTGCCTCATTATTATATTTTTTCATTATAGAGAGTAATGAAAGTTTTAATATATAATAATGTGATTTATTGTTAGTTTTTCTATATAAAACCTATTGTTAAAATTTTTGAAATCACGATACCCTTCCATTTGACAACTTCTCTTGCGCAGTCATTACTAAAGCGCGGACTTTTTTGTGCAAAGTTTTCGAAGAAACGAGGCTGGATATTATTTTTTTTTTAAATTTTATCTATATAAATTTATCTAGAAAATTATTGTTTGTATATGATTAAAACACAAATTATAGAGTATAAATATTCAAACATAAGATATAATTTAAAATATAAAGTATTTAACTAAGAATATAAAAATTATTCATAATATTTTAAACAATTATATAAAATAATAGTTTTTCTCCCACTATGTTCTGAAACAAAAGTTTGCCATCAATCATAGGTTGTTTGTACCAGGGAAAAATTCTCACCACATCCACACTGTTTAATTTCCATATTATCTTTTTATTCTTAAGATGAGATTTGATCAAAATAATCTAGTGAGATAAAGATTCTTCTAGAAACCTGAAATTAATTATATTTGTGAGGTTTTCAGTTAACCTTCTCATTTTCGATAAAAAAATCTTCCAGGATTAACAACTCCTGGCGGTTATTCTTGAAGGTAATATTCCCACGTTGAGAAACACCGGGGCGATCGATGTAATTCACCCATAAGGATTCCGGTCTGCGATAATTTTTTGCGTATTCTACATAGAAAGACTGATTGCAAACGATGACGAGGTTGTACTCCGCGAAGACTGTTGCGCCCTTGATTCCGAGAATCATTGTCGAGTCGCCTTGATCTCCTAGGTAGGCGGTTGACGCTTGGCAGGAGGCTTGTTGCGGGAGGGCGCTAGCACTCTTCTGGCTCCCCACTGCTTTTCTGAACTGAGCCTTTGATGCAATCTGCGAAGATGATGTCCTCCGTCTCTTCCTCTCGACCTTGGTGATGGGGTCAGGGTCGCCATTTGATTCCTGATGCACCATAACCTATGTCCAGTTGAGTACCCGGCTGTCATCACCGCTGAGAGCTATAGTTTGAAGGACGCAGCTGTCGAATTTACAAGCCTGTCGTTTGCCGAAGAATGATTTGCATGAGCCTGCTTTCGCCGTTGAAAATGAATTAGTGTATTAAATTAAATTATTTTATAAAAAAAAAATTGTTAATCCTTAGTCTTAGCTCCCTCGAGCTTGATGAAATTTGCATTATCTTGTAAGGAATTATCCGGGCTTTCAGCCAATATGTGCCTTAAGTTATAAATCTCCATAGAACCGGCGCAAAAACAGCAAAATGCGCAAAGCTCGTGTACAAGAGAGAGAGAGATAAACAATATATAGTATCGAATATACATATTTATACATATTATTGTAAAACTAGCGGATGTGCCCGGCTTCGCCCGGGTTTTACCCGAGTGAATGTTTGTCTAACGAACATTTGTTAAAACAATTCTCTATAAACTTATAAAACGTACTCGGCTTCGCCCGGGGTTTTACCCGAGTAAAGGTTTGTCTAGCGAACATTTGTTAAAACAATTCTCTAAAAACTTATTAAAAAAAAAGATATATTTTGATAATTTTGAAACTCGTAAATTTGAATCTCTCGATATATTGTTATCATCGTCACAATGGGGGCGCTGCTTGCGAGTTAAATCTACAAATCTGCAAATAACTCTAAGGATATTCAAGATATTCAGGAAATTATTTTCAAAAACCTTCCCGGTGATATACCTAATAATATCCCAAAATTTCACGGCGATTGGATGTATGGTTTTTGAATCTATAGAGTACAGACAAACAGACAGACATTCAATTTTATATATATAGATAGATTCACTCTTCATTGTTGGCTTTTTATCTTACATTCATTCTTCATTGTTGGCTTTTTATATTACATTCACTCTTCATTGTTGGCCATTTATCTTACATTCATTCTTCATTGTTGGCTTTTTATATTACATTCACTCTTCATGTTGGCTTTTTATCTTACATTCACTCTGTTGCTTTTTATATTACATTTACTCTTCATTGTTGGCTTTTTATCTTACATTCACTTTTCATTGTTGGCTTTTAATATTATATATACTCTTCATTGTTGGCTTTTCATCTTACATTCATTCTTCATTGTTGGCTTTTTATATTATATTTACTCTTCATTGTTGGCTTTTTATCTTACATTCATTCTTCATTGTTGGCTTTTTATATTACATTTACTCTTTATTGTTGGCTTTTATCTTACATTCACTCTTCATTGTTGGCTTTTATCTTACATTCATTCTTCATTGTTGGCTTTTTATCTTACATTCACTCTTCATTGTTGGCTTTTTATATTATATTTACTCTTCATTGTTGGCTTTTTATCTTACATTCATTCTTCATTGTTGGCTTTTTATATTATATTTACTCTTCATTGTTGGCTTTTTATCTTACATTCATTCTTCATTGTTGGCTTTTTATATTACATTTACTATTCATTGTTGGCTTTTTATCTTACATTCACTCTTCATTGTTGGCTTTTTATCTTACATTCAGTTCTTCATTGTTGGCTTTTTATCTTACATTCACTCTTCATTGTTGGCTTTTTATCTTACATTCATTCTTCATTGTTGGCTTTTTATATTACATTCACTCTTCATTGTTGGCTTTTTATATCATATAGAAAATCATAGTTTTATCTAGTGAACATTTTTTCCCGTGTCACATTGCCGTGTCATCCTGAAATAATCTTACTTTTGATAAATGATATTTAAGATAACAAACTTAGTGATAAGAAAACTTGTTACCATCGTCACAATGGGGGCGCTGCTTGCGAGTTAAATCTACAAATCTGCAAATAACTCTAAGGATATTCAAGATATTCATGAAATTATTGTTCAAAACCCTTCCCGGTGATATACCTAATAATATCCCAAAATTTCACGGCGATTGGATGTATGGTTTTTGAATCTATAGAGTACAAACAAACAAACAAACAGACAGACAGACAGAAAATCAATTTTATATATATAGATTCACTCTTCATTGTTGGCTTTTTAACTTACATTCATTCTTCATTGTTGGTTTTTTATATTACATTCACTCTTCATTGTTGGCTTTTTATCTTACATTCACTCTGTTGGCTTTTTATATTACATTTACTCTTCATTGTTGGCTTTTTATATTATATTTACTCTTCATTGTTGGCTTTTTATCTTACATTCACTCTTCATTGTTGGCTTTTTATATTACATTCACTCTTCATTGTTGGCTTTTTATCTTACATTCATTCTTCATTGTTGGCTTTTTATATTACATTCACTCTTCATTGTTGGCTTTTTATCTTAAATTCATTCTTCATTGTTGGCTTTTTATATTACATTTACTCTTCATTGTTGCTTTTTATCTTACATTCACTCTTCATTGTTGGCTTTTTATATTATATTTACTCTTCATTGTTGGCTTTTTATCTTACATTCATTCTTCATTGTTGGCTTTTTATATTACATTTACTATTCATTGTTGGCTTTTTTATTTTACATTCACTCTTCATTGTTAGCTTTTTATCTTACATTCATTCTTCATTGTTGGCTTTTTATATTACATTCACTCTTCATTGTTGGCTTTTATCTTACATTCATTCTTCATTGTTGGCTTTTTATATTACATTCACTCTTCATTGTTGGCTTTTTATATCATATAGAAAATCATAGTTTTATCTAGTGAACATTTTTTACCGTCTCACATTGCCGTGTCATCCTGAGATAATCTTACTTTTGATAATGATATTTAAGATAACAAACTTAGTGATAAGAAAACTTGTTATCATCGTCACAATGGGGGCGCTGCTTGCGAGTTAAATATACAAAATCTGCAAGAAACTCTAAGGTTATTCAAGATATTCATGAAAATTATTTTTCAAAAACCTTCCCGGTGATATACCTAATAATATCCCAAAATTTCACGGCGATTGGATGTATGGTTTTTGAATCTATAGAGTACAAACAAACAAACAGACAGACAGACAGACATTCAATTTTATATATATAGATTTTATTAAAAAAAAAAACGTAGAAACAGCGATACGACCTTACCGATCATTATTAAAGTTTCTGAAATTTCGTTTCTGAAAAGAAAGAAAATCTGAAATACGTGTTAAATTTTCGCATTCGAGAGAGATCAACCAGCTAACTCTCAACCTATTTATGAAACTATATATTGTTGTGTGGGAGCCTGGAAGTCACAGGGCCGTACTAAGGGATGTAACCTTTTATTGGTGCCAGGGTTGGGCTGGTCCGGGGATGCATCTTGTCTGTAGCTTCTTGGCACTCGGGTCGGTCCTCTGTAGGGTCGGTCCGGTGCGGGTCGTGCCGTCTTCATTTTCCGTTGATCCAAAAAATTGGAACTTAAGTCCGAAAAAACAAAAAACAAAATAAAGAGAGCAAGCAAGAAAGTTGGTCCGTGGTCAAAGTGCAATTTCTCGCCGAACTCTGTTGTTCGATGACTGACAGAGAAAGTTTAAAATTAATCAAAATAAAAAAAAAATAATATTAATTAAAAAAAAATCAAAATCTTGAGTTAAGATAGCGGGCGTGTGTTAGTCGCGCCCACGTGTCCGGCGTTCAGGGTTGCGCCGTGGTTACACAATACCTCCCCCCCTTAAGGGCGGTTCCGGTCCTCTGGGATACCATCGTCTCTCGAAACAAACTCCTTTAGGCGAGACACGTGTGTCAACGTATTTCTTTGGCATGTATTAACATTACGTTCGCTATTGGCGGGTTGGAGCTTATACGTCGTTTCCTTGATTCGATTCGTTATTACGTACGGTCCAACGTATTTCGGCAGGAATTTCTCCGTTTTCCCTGGTTTCCTGCGAGACGACCCCATTAGTACCAGATCACTCACTTCAAACTTCCGGAAGCGGTCAGGGTTCGCAATGCCATGCTGACATTTTGTCATCATTGTCCGGTCTCTGTAGTTTTCATCGGCGATTTTTTTTAGTCTCTCGTTTTTCCAAGATGCGGTTGGCCACGTATTCGTCGTATATTTTTACTGGCTCGTCGACAGTTGGTAGTCCTACGTCTAGGGTCGTCCTCGGTTCTACGCCAAATACCAACTTATGCGGTGTCACCTGTGTCGATGACTGAATGGGCGAATTATACGCAAAGGTCGCCGTTTTTACGAATCTCGGCCATTCGGCATGGTCGTCCTCGAGATAAACTCTGATGCCGTTGAGTTTTTCGCATAAGCCATTTGTTTGCGGGTGTGACACGGAAGCCTTAACATGTTTATTACCTTACAATCGTTGTAAGTCTCTAAAAGTACTCGAATCGAACGATTTACCTTGATGGGATATTATGCATTTTGGAGTACCAAAAACGTAGAACAGATTGTCTAAGAGTGTGCGTTGCATGTGGTTTCCTCCTTCGTGTCTTTTACCGGGATTGAGAGTGCGTATTTGCTAAAATGGTATACGATCGTTAAGATGTGTTCGTAGCCGTCTGCTGATTTTTTTGAAAGGACCTTGGTGGTCTATTCCCACTCGTTCCCAATTGTCTGTTACCGGTGAAAACGGTTCTAGCGGGGCTGTGGGTTTGAACCTCTGTGGTTTGAAGGCATGGCATACTTTGCACGACCGAACGTATTTTCGCACGTCTTCTTCAAGACCTTTCCAGTAAAAGCGTTGCTTAATACGGTGGACCGTCTTTGCTACCCCCATGTGTCCTGCTTCGGATATATCGTGCGCTGTTTTCATTATTTCGCGTACGCTTTGCTTTGGTGCTACGACCAACTATTGGTTCCCTTGTGTTGCATGATTCTTTTTATAAAGGATCCCGTTTATTTTTTTATATTCGTCCCGTGTTTAGCGTCTGATAATTTTTCGGTAATATCGCGGCAAAA
Source organism: Cordylochernes scorpioides (assembly GCA_030710605.1). Taxonomy (NCBI): domain Eukaryota; kingdom Metazoa; phylum Arthropoda; class Arachnida; order Pseudoscorpiones; family Chernetidae; genus Cordylochernes; species Cordylochernes scorpioides. Next base: position 38,129,056 of record CP092883.1, read on the forward strand.
CGTGTCTTCATTTTGTCCATTCTCGCCAATCCGTACTGTGCATGCCGTTAAATCGTTAAAGTTGTCTTCGACGTTCGTATCGTTTTTGTGGAATGGGTTGCGTGAGAGTGCGTCCGGTGCAACGTTCTTCCTCCCTGCGCGGTGGACTATTTCAAAGTCGTACTCCATGAGTTTTAACCGCCATCTCGTAGGTCTTGACCACGGGTCACGTACGTTCGCTAGCCACGTTAACGCGCTGTGGTCGGTTACGACTTTGAATTCTCTCCCGAAGATGTACGACCGTAACTTTTGTAGTGCCCAAACTATTGCTAAGCACTCTAGTTCTGATATACCATATTTACTCTCGTGTTTCGATGTCGTTCTCGAGATGTAGTGGACCGGGTGCAAAAACCCGTCGTTGTCCGGTTGCATTAGCACCGCGCCTAATCCTACGATTGATGCGTCCGTGTGTATCTCTATTCTAACGTCTGGGTTGAAGTGCGCCAGTATTGGGTCTTCGGTGAGTTTTCTTTTTAGTGTCTCGAACGCCTCTATTTCAGCTGGTCCCGTTGCGAATTTTTTATTTTTCTCCGTTAAACACGTCACCGGTTTGCTAATTTTGGCAAAGTTTTTTTATAAATCTCCGGTAATAACCGCAAAGGCCGAGGAATAAACGTACTTGTTTTACATTTTTCAGTATTGGGAATTCTTTAACGACCTCGACTTTGTCTGTTGAAGGTTCGATGCCGTCGCTTGATACCACGTGGCCGAGGATGGGTAACTTCCGGTATGCGAAACGGCATTTTGATGGTTTAAGCGTAGCCCTGCCTCGCGGAAACACTGTAAGACCTTGCTCAAACGCCCATTGTGTTCGCGTAGGTCTTTCCCGAAAATAATGACGTCATCCAAGTAAACTATGCACTCGGACGAATTTAATTCGGCCAGTAGCGTGTCCATAATCCTTTCAAAGTGGCCTGGTGCCCCCGCGAGTCCGAACGGTAATACCTCAAATTCGTATAACCCGTTGCCGGTCGTAAATGCCGTGATCGCTTTACTATTTTCTTCCAACGGGCACTGTTAATATCCACTCACAAAGTTGGTGTGGGAAAAATATTTCATTCCTGCTAAACGGTCCAGGCAATCGTTTATATCTGGCAACGGGTAGGAAAACTTCTCGGTTACGTTATTGACTTTTCTATAGTCGACGCAAAACCGGTACGTTCCGTTTAACTTTTTCACTAACACGACTGGGCTGGCCCACGGCGATGTTGATTTCCTAATGATGCCCTTTTCGTACATTTCTTTTACCTGGCCTTCGATAATTTCGCGTTCTTTTGGGCTGCGTCTGTAAGCTTTTTGCCGTATTGGCTCTGCGTCCGCTTTGACCCTAATTTTATATGGTTTTATGTTCGCTACCTTTTCCCAGTCTTCGGAGAAGATGTCTCGGTATTTGTATAAAACCTCTAAAACGTTTATTTTTTCGTTACTCGGCAGGTCGAGGTTAATGTCGAAATTTAGTGCCTTTTCACTACACGTGTTTTTTTTTTTTCTTCTCGCTGCTCGGCTTCTCATTCAGGTGTGCAATTTCGACAACGTCACTCTCTAATCTTAGGATGCACGTTTTCTCGACTAGTGATACCGTTTCGTTTCCTGTATTGATAACGTCTATTTTGATGTCACTTGTCGGTTCCGTTATATAAATCGCAGGGATGAGTAGTCCGGTTTTTCTTTTCGTCTCGGGGTGTGGTTCCAGTACGCCTGCTGCTACGGTTGGTCCTTTTAGCCTAATCCTCGTTTTAACCGCATGGTCGTATTTCCGTGTCGTTCATAAGGCAGAATTTTTGTTTACGTTGTCTAAGGTCGGGTTCGATTTTTTTTTTACGTATTCGTGTGAATCGCTTATGTCATTTTCTTGTTTGGTATCGTCACGGTACGTCATCGATAGCTCTACCGATTCGTCCTCGAATCCGGTCTTGCACCCGTAGTCTGCCAGGACGTCTATTCCGAGAATTATTTTGTCCGTTCCGCTTGGTATTATTATAAATTCGCCTACCATGTAGAATCCGTCTATTTTTTATTTCTAGGACCGTAACTGCCGTCGCTACTATAGGTTCTCCTACGCCCCGTATTCTCGTAATTTTAGGTTTTCTTGGGCAGTTAAGGATGTTTGTTAACCTTTCGTCGATGCAACACGAGCTCGCTCCGGAATCGAATATTATTCTCGCCTTATCTAGTTCGTTGAACCGTGTCGTCATGGTAAAGTTTTTCATTTTTGTCCAACGAATTTTTTCTGTTACGCTGCCGTTTTCTCTGTTGACGGTTTTATCGTGTGGGATTTTGTGTGTTGTTTTTTGTTTGCCTTGCGGTTCCCCTCTTACTATAAATTCGATTCCGTTAGTGTCTCCGCTGTCCGCGACCCCCTCAACCGTACGTGCATTACTTTTGTTGGTGTAGAAGGCGTTGTCATCGTACCCAGAGCCAATACGAAAATTGTTCTTACCGTATTTTGTCCTGGGTCAGTTGTTGTGTATGTGCCCCGGCTGGTTGCACGTGAAACATGTCGGGGTCCCGTCGAGCGTCGTGTACCGGCGTGCCTTCTCTGCCGGGGTTTCCGTCCGTAATTGAGGTCTTGGCTCGTATCCTTGCTCTCGTGGTCTTTATTCCCTCCGGTTCTGCCTCGGTGTCGCCACGGTTTACCACTTGTCTTTAACGTCGTTTAGTTCCTTCTCTGCAGCTGCGTCGAGGAAGCTTGCTGCCTTGAAGTAGTCGTCCACCGACGGGTCCAGCGCCTCCGCGTCTTTCTTTCCTAATGACGCCGCTAGTATAAGGCAGTCTCGTGGGGCTAGTGCCATTAGGAGGTCGGTCTTGGAGGCAAACGGAGAGAATCTACCCGCTGTTGCGTAGGCTGTAACCATGTCCGTCAAGTATCTCCAGATTCTTCTCGTGAGTAGAGGCCTTCTTTTTCTTCTTAGTTCGTCGCCTCTTTTTCTCGCCTGGCTGTCGTTTTTTGGGTAGAGGGTCTACAGAGCTTCCGTTATCACTTTCAAGTCTTCAGTAGGTTCGAAGCGGCACTTGATGAATTCCTTGGCTCGTTGTGGTAGGTATCTCATCAGTGTCTTCGACCATTCTTTTTTTTTTTTGGTACGTTCGATGTCCTTAGCCATATTTTTATGTCTTCCCTGAAATCTTACAGGTCTCCCTCCTCGGGATTGAATTTCTGCAGCTCCATTATGTGGTTGTAGACGTTTTCGTTCGGAAAGCTTGGGTCGCCGCTCATCTCCACCACGTGTTGTGTGGGATCCTGGAAGTCACAGGGCCGTACTAAGGGATGTATCTTTTTATTGGTGCCAGGGTTGGGGCTGGTCCGGGGATACATCTTATCTGTAGCTTCTTGGCACTCGGGTCGGTCCTCTGTAGGGTCGGTCGGTGCGGGTCGGGCCGTCTTCATTTTCCGTTGATCCAAAAAAATGGAGCTTAAGTCCGAAAAACAAAAAAATAATAAAGAGAGCAAGCAAGAAAGTTGGTCCGTGGTCAAAGTGCAATTTCTCGCCGAACTCTGTTTTTCGATAACTCACAAAGAGAGTTTAAAAAAATAATTAGAATAAAAAAAAAATTCAAAATCGTGAGCCTTGCTAGTTAAGATAGCGGGCGTGTGTTAGTCGCGCCCACGTGTCCGGCGTTCAGGGTCGCGCCGTGGTTACACAACAATATTTTGAAGAAAAGAGAGTAGAAATTTACACAAAATATTTTTTTCTGAACACTATATACAAATTGATATTTGTTTCGATGGTTTTTAGAAATACTTAGGTATATGTAAAGTATTTTTTTGTGAAAAAGAATAGTTCACAGGAATAGTCAAATATAGTTATGTGATCTTTCTCAATGGCAAATATGTAACATATATATTAAGGTGTTTAGAAATATTGTCACGAAATTGGTTTTATGTAAATCAAATGTAAAGCAAATGTCTCTATCAGTAAATATGTAAATACTTTTATGTTTAATGTTATATAAGGAAGGTATGTAAATTTTGTAACGGATTTTTCATTTCTTGTTTCTAGTTTTGTTGTGAGGAAAACATCATTCACAAAGTGTATCGATTGATTAATAAAATTCTAATTTGAAACTGTGACATATTATTGCTTTTGATAAAAAATGGATTATCACAGCTTTATAAAGTGGGATATATTCAGGCTGTTTTTGAATTTTATTTGTTTGGTTCCAATTTTTTAGAAAAGCGCGTCGCATATTATAATCCAAACGATAAAAACGAGGCACAAATATAGTTATATTTAAAACGTTAAAGGCTGCGGTTGATATTCATAGTTTAAGAACACATGTGAAGACATTGATTTTTGTAACGAGAATAGAAACACGGGTAGCAAGGAGACCATTGTTGCTTCGAAACATGGGGCGCAAATCAAAAAACGAATGTTGCCAGAAAATTTGAAAAGGAGTCAAGGACTGTCAGGCGTTTCGAGACAGCAGGAACAGAAGGGCGGACCTTCCGAGACAACAGTGACAGGAAGGTCGATGTCCCAAGACAGCAGCAATGATAGGGGGGCCGATGTCTCGAGACAGCAAGGACAGAGAGGAAAGTTAATGCCCCAAGACAGCAGGGACAGGTAATAAAGAGTATGTTCCAAGACAGCAGGGACAGAGAAGAAAGAGTATGTATCAATACAGTAAGGACAGGGAAGAAAGAATATGCCCCAAGACAGCAGGGACAGGGGAGAAATAGTATGTTCCAAGACAGCACGGACAGAGAAAAAAGAGTATGCCCCAAGACAGCAGGGACAGGAAAGAATGAGAATGCCCCAAGACAGCAGTAACAGGGAAGAAAGAGTATGTTCCAAGACAGCAGGAAAGGGAAGAAAGAGTATGCCTCAAGACAGCAGGGACAGGAAAGAATGAGAATGCCCCAAGACAGCAGGGACAGGGAAGAAAGAGTATGCCCCAAGACAGCAGGGACAGGAAAGAATGAGAATGCCCCAAGACAGCAGGGACAGGGAAGAAAGAGTATGCCCCAAGACAGCAGGGACAAGGAAGAAAGATTATGCCCCAAGACAGCAGGGACAGGGAAGAAAGAGTATGTTCCAAGACAGCAGGGGCAGGGAAGAAAGAGTATGTTCGAAGACAGCAAGGACAGGGAAGAAAGAGTATGCCCTAGACAGCAGGGACAGGGAATAAAGAGTTTGTTCCAAGACAACAGGGACAAGGAAGAAAGAGTATGTTCCAAGACAACAGGGACAGGGAAGAAAAAGTATGCCCCTAGACAGCAGGGACGGGGAAGAAAGAGTATGTTGCAAGACAACAGGGACATGGAAGAAAGAGTATGTTCCAAGACAGCAGGGATAGGGAAGAGTATGCCCCAAGACAGCAGGGGCAGGGAAGAAAGAGTATTCACCAAGACTGCAGGGGCAGGGAAGAAAGAGTATGTCCCGAACAGCAGGGAAGAAAACGTCCTTAGACAACAGGGACAGGGTGGCCAAATTCCCGAAACAGCAGGGACAGGGAAGAGATGAAGTTAAAAGCAGGGCCCCACGAAGTCGAGAAGCTTCGAAGACTTGCCAAAAGACTTCGGCGAATAAATCCTCAAAGGCCTTGGAAAACTCGCATGGTAATCCGTCCCATCCAGAGGCACGGCCGTTTGGCAGACTGTGAATGGATGCCGCTATCTGGTCGCGGTAGATGTCGGAGATAAATAGCTGGTCCCATTCGCTAAACTTCAAGGGGGTCACTTCAGCGAGGAAGACGGAGATGGATTCTGCCGAGCTTGGGGCCTGGGCGAAGCGACTACTCAAACGTTCCAAAAGGAAACCCCTAAGCTGGCCCCCGGAGATGACTTGCCGTCATCGTCGGTGAAGGTGGAAGGGGAACGACTTCTAGCTCGGAGGAAATGCCCGAGATCCGACAAGGAAGAATAGTCGTAGCGGGTAGTGTCGTCCTCCAGTCTCCGCCCCAGGAAGTGGCTTGCTTTCTCGATGTATCCACTGCCGGATTCGGCGACGGCAGGTGCGAGTGATCGTATCTCCGCGACCAGTTCTGCCTTTATCCTGGTACAATGTTCCCATAACATCGAGGGTGAAGTATTTGCTAGTTCCTCCGATATTTCATCGATGAACGTTGCCATTCGATCGGAAAATAGCTCTGACCGTAGCAGCTTGCCAATGCAGGGAAGTCTTGTAGGAGTGGGTCTTAGCTTTGGCTACAGGCGACTGTCGGGGACTTCTCTGATGGCGCCCATGCTCTTGTGCGCTCAACGCGGGCTGCGCTGCTGGACGCACAGCACCTCGGGACCTTCTGCCAGCGACTACTGCAGGAAAATGCCAGCTCCATATATCATGCGGAGTACAAGGCGGAGACCATCGTTCTAAGGGGCTCAACAAAGCCCATTACCCGCTTAAACAGCCAGATCGCGCGACGGGCACTGGACGCAGCACGGTTCCAGGCGCACCCTGCTGCAGAGCTGGCTGCGCGGAGGGATCCTACCGTAGATGTGCCCTGCTCCATGTCCTAGGAAGACTTGCGTCGCAATTTCTTCACGGGGAACGACGCAGATGTTGCTCTACGATTGGCCCTCCACGCTCTGGCACATCCTGACCATCCTGCTTCGAGGCGTGCCATCTGTGCCGCCTGTGGGTCCAGCGACATGTCGCTGACCCACAGATATAGGAGTTGCCGTGCCGTGCGACCCCTGCTCCGGGAGGTGTTCGCCTCCTGCGAAATGTCCCTGGATCTGCAGGCCTGACTCTTCAGCGTCGGCCTCCATCCCGAGGGAATGAAGATCACAAGTGTGGCGAAGGCTACCATCTACAAATACCATCTTGTTCTTGAGGTGGGCAACGCCAGCCATTACATCGATCTGCTTACTCTGTGGGAGAGAACTATCGCTGTCCACCGGTGGCGAAGTTGTTCCCGCGGTTGGCGACACCAATGAAGCCTGGGTCTCCCCCACAGAATGTCCCGAGACAGCAGGGACAGTGAGGCCGACATCCTGAGACAGCAGGGACAGGGAAGAGTATGTCCCGAGACAGCAGGGACAGGGAGGCCGACATCCTGAGACAGCAGGGACAGGAAAGAGTATGTCCCGAGACAACAGGGACAGGAAAGAGTATGTCCCGAGACTGCAGGGACAGAAAAGAGTATGCCCCGAGACAGCAGGGACAGGGAAGAGAATGTCCCGAGACAGCAGGGACAGGGAAGAGAATGTCCCGAGGCCGCAGGGACAAGGAGGCCGAAGTCCCGAGACAGCAGGGACAGGGAGGCAGACGTACTGAGACAGCAGGAAGAGGGAGGCGGACGTACCGAGACAGCAGGGAGGCGGACGTCACGAGACAGCAGGGAAGCGGATGTCTCGAGACAGCAAGGACGGGGAGGCAGACGTCCCGAGACAGCAGGGACGGGGAGGCGGACGTACCGAGACAGCAGGGAGGCGGACGTACCGAGACAGCAAGGACAGGGTGCCGGACGTCACGAGACAGCAAGGACAGGGAGGCGGACGTCCCGAGACAGCAGGGACAGAGAGGCGGACGTCCCGAGACAGCAGGGAGGCAGACGTCAGATACAGGGAAAGATAGATGAGAGGCCCCGGGTGATGGACCGCATCATGGCGGTGAAGAATGGCTTCGGTGATAATGGCTGCCGTCGGAATATTATTTATAATTCAAATCTCTTAACTCCCACCACAGACTTATCTACCTTATCTCTTTCTCTCTATATGTTATATATTAGTTTCCTATTTGCGTATGTAACTTGTATGTAACTTTCAGTTTGTAATTTATACGGTTTAACAGTTCTCCCTAAATTCTTCCTACTTGTTTTAAAAGGTGTGGAAAGTGCAATACGTTATTCAAAATTTAAAGGAAGTTTTGTGTGCGCTCAAAATGCATTAAATTAATGAATTTGAAATGCAACAAGAATAAATAATTTCGGATTATATTTTCAAACTCTTTGAAGCATATGAAAACTTGTTGCAGGGGATTTAAATATTTCATATATTTATGCATACAATATGTATTTATACTATTTCCAAAACTCATTACCATATTTAGTTGAAAATTCCTTACCAAGAATTCCTTTAAATTGCCGGCTATATGAGCAGGAAGCTCTAAAGACATTAGTAAAGCGGTCGGGTAGATGGGTAGTTTAACCGTTGATGTTTTTGGCTATTTTAGGGTTGTAGCGGCAAATTATTTTGAATAGAAAAGAGTATCAGTAGATTATTTCCAGCTCTAATTATCTTTTGGGCACTAAACTTATATTTAATTGATACCCCGCATCGGTTTTCATATAAAAATAAATTTGTGCGTAAAAAATAGTACAAAAGCGAAATTGTACTGAGATCAGGTGGATACATTTTTTAGAAGGCATCATCTGATTGTACAACTAAAGGTTTCTAATGCTTGCTCCATCTGTTGAATAAATATTAAAAAATGGTTGATTTTTAATTATTCCAAAATTGGCCAAAAATGATTTTTTTTTTCAAAATTTGTTTGTTATTTGTTGTGTTTAATAATAAATCTAAAGTTACTACGGGTAATAAACGGCTTCGCTAATTGTTTGAAACGAAAAAGGCTTGAAAAGGAAGATGCAAATTATTCTACTATTGGACTAATTTACCAATTACGCACTCGAAACTGAAACAGACATATCTCTATATGGTGTCAAAATTTCATCCGGGTAGTCAAAAATATTTTGGAACCGTATGCGGAATGAACAAAATTTTCAACTACAGTAGAACCTCCCTTTAGCGGACACCTCTTTACAAATGACAGTTTTCATCTGAAAAATACCAATTTTACTATTTAGCAACTCTCTGGTAAGAGGACATCTCTCTAAAGTACAGTTTAGCTTTGCAATTAGGTGTCCTTTACAGGGAGGTTTTAATATACATTTTTAATAAAGTTGACAACATTTTACGCTCAGGAACTGCATCACTCATCTGATAGATCTCTCATTGGAGGTTCTAGTGTAACTTAAAGCCGCTTTGGAGAGTCGTAAGTGGAGAGTGTATGTGTCAAAATTTCATCCGGGTAGTCAAAACCGTATTCGGAAGTTAGAACCGTATTCGGAATAACCCAAATTTTCAACTATATATAGGCTTAAAACATTTTACGCTCATAAAGGTGATCATTCATATGTTAGATATGTCATTGAAGGTTCTAGTTTGGCTTAAGGAAAGCCGCTTTGGAAAGTCGTAAGTGGAGAGTGCCAATTAAGTGTTTGTATAGGAAAATTGACAGTCCGTTGAAAGGATGACCTGCAGATGGTCGCTAGAAAGAGTATTCGCAGTGACAGGATATTTACTGTATTTGCTATTATATTTCATATAATTGGCATACATTGGGATCGTGTTCATATTTTATTAGAATACCAATATATGGTGGTCGATGGAAGAATGGTCTAAACTGTTGGTTTTCGACCGCTACGACCCGGGTTCGATTCCCGCACTGGACAATTTTTTCTGATTAAAATAAAATGCTCCAATGGCTCCCGATTCTTGAAAAAGTCCAACCCCACTAGCAAGTGCAAGTAACCAAACGGGGCTCTGGCACATTTGTAAGTGCAAAGTCGAATTGTCTTTCACATGTGCAGACATGTGGTGTACTTACATTAAAGCAGTTACCTACTTGTACCCACAAGGATTATCATGGCCTGTACAACGTGTACTAGGGATAAGCAAAAAAAAAACAATATTGTCGCTATATAGTTTATGCGAATATTACTGGAGAAAGATCGATCTTTCTAATTGATCAATTAGCCAAATGACCCGGATAGGCATTTGTACAATCCTTGGTGACAGCTACTCCCTTCAGATCTAATCTTGGCAAATTTCCTTACGAATAGGTGGAAGTGTATGTTGAACAAACTGGATGTGTATAGCTCACTCCCAGGATAACTTTAAATCTATCATAATTTTAAATAAAATATTATCTTGAAATAAATCATTTTTTCAATGCTCAATATATTTCAATAAGTATTTAAAATTACTATATTTAGCATTACACACATATATATATATATATATATATATATATATATATATATATATATATATATATATATATATATATATATATATGTGTGTGTGTGTGAAAAATAATTTTAAAAATGATATAATAAAAAAGGTCAGATGTGAGTATTAAAATAAAAAAGCATATCCTGACCAGTTCATGTGTTCGTGGTTAAGAGGCATAAATTGGATTTAATAAAAGATATAAAAAATATATATAGTATATTTTAAACTGTATGACACTTTTAGTATGTCACATATCTTCCAATTAGTTAAAGCCGATACCTTAAAATATCCTACCCTTCTATTGAAATGTACACCATTTCTATTTACTACCAACCCATATTTTGTGAGAGGGTCAGCAGTATGTTCTAGAGGGTGGTCATCGACAGACGACACAGTCTCTCTCTCTCCATGTCTCGGTGATAAGCATCCAAGTTTGTGTCATGGCCTCTACCTCTATCCCGTGGGCTGTCCCCGATCCCTCTCTGTGCTAACATCTAGCCCTGCCTCTGCTTCTTGTTGTCCGCGTGTGGGAAGAACATCAACACTCGCCTCACGTACACGACTGCCATCATATCCATACATCGAAATTTGCAACAATATTACATATATACATATATTATAAACAAAGAAAGCATATCTTGACCACTAAGTGCCTGATATTTTTTTTCCTATTGTTTTTTTCATATACATATATTGTCATATTATCATATTGAATATGTAAATAGTATATTCATGATTTAAAATTTTGAAATTGTAAAAGGTATTAAAATTATTTTTAAAATTTCATACAATATGTTTGTTTTTTAAATGCAAAAATCACTTTTTCAGGCGTATCTATTTTAGATCTCATTCCGAATATTTAAAATTAAATACATTGTAATAATATTGTATAATTTAATTGCCTTAACATATACAAGTATATATATATGTTATAAAACAAATGATGAATGAGATTTTCTGCTTGAATTTTGGATCATCTTGATGATTATGCTATGGTGATGCAGTCGTGGCAAAGATCTTGAAAGTATAATACAAAATATTTTGATAAGAGATTGTTTTAATTAAGCTTTAGGATTATATAATAAACATAATTTGGTAAAAGCACTGCCTGGCTTAAGGCGAGTAGAATAAGGAAAACAAATGATTATTTACATAATGTACAAAGGTTTTAGCCGGCCAATGGGATAAAACAACGAGTTTTTATAGGGGAAGAGTGACTTCTGGCGGTCGATTTTGCATAGTATTTGAATCTATGAAATTATTATTTAAAATAAAATAATATTTTTATATATAACATATATATAATAATCATCTGAAAATTCTTATAGATTTTTAAATCACGATTTATATATAAATTCCTTACCTATTTATTTTACTCTTTATAAGTCTTTCTTTACTTTATATATATATATATATATATAAGCTTCATTATAACTTCTTAGAATATTATACATACAGACGAACTAAATAAGACAATTTGTAGATTTGAAATAAAATTTTAAAATAACAATTTGATTATTTCTTATCTTTCACAAAATGCTTCTTTTTTTAAAAAATCAAGGCGACCTGATATTTAAAAATAAAAAAGAAAATTGATTTTTCCATCTTTTTTTTTTTCAAATCGATTATTTCTCAACTCGAAATTCTATGATTACTAGGCATCTCGTGAATGGTTTTTAGCGGCAAATGACAGCAAAAAGAAGTCTAGGAATATATTTTTAGAAAACTTCCAAAAATTATAATTTTTTTTCACTCTTCTTTGAAAACGTATATAGTTAAGGGGAAAGAAAAATGAAGTTTTATGAAGTATATTTCAAGATAAAAAAAAAAAGAGATGGGCGGGGAGTAAAGTTTGAAGAATTTTACATTTGGGTGATGGGATTAGATTTTTCTCATTTTTATCCTATCAGGTAAGTGTATCGAAAAATGAAAATAGAGCGCCGGTAGAATATAAAAATGAATTCTAACATCGCTGTAGAATAAGTTTAACAGCGCATCAAGTAAATAATAGGAACAAATTCTTTTCGATATATCCTCCCGAATATATTATTTATTTCTAGGTTTGTTTGATTTTTTTACTCTTTTTGCTGATTTTACTCTTATCTTTATTACGCTAATGGAAAATAGAAAGTCATGATGGAACAACTGTCTTGATGTGATACAGACACAGTAACTGAGAGATGATTTCTAATAAGATTGGTTTATATAAGAAGTATTTTCTGGAATGTATATAATGGAATACAAATTTATTTTGTGATAAATACCATTTCTAAGATTCCACTCTTCAGTATAGCATATAAAAGCAGAATGATCCAATACAGTATTAAAGCTCTAAAGAGGCGGCATGGTAGATTAAATTGGCGAAACCGCTGGGAGGGTTCACCACTAATGAGCCAAGCTCTCCCAATATTTTCCATCTCTGTAAGGATAGTAGGGGTATGACATATTTGTGAAAAGAAACATTCGCGTCTTAATGTCTTCATACGTTATATATAGATAGCGCGTTATTGCTTTGTATTATATTTAACTTTATTAACATCCTATAACGTGATATCCCAAACTCAGGGATATTTGCGTCAATACATTTATTTACATCATAACAAATTGACTATATACAAACTTTTACAATTCAATTATTTTACACAATTATCCAAATTAAATTGGTCAAGGAGAAAAGACAAACATACAAAAGCCATTCCCTCAAAATGTACTTCCCTCCCTTGCCTAGTTCAAAATATAATTGTATACATATCTAAAAAAATGATTACAATCTTTATATGTTCTTTTCAATGAAATTATTTACGCTAATTTAATCGGTCTTCTATTTAAAATATCGAGATATTTCTTCATCAAGACTCTACCCGCGGTAAAACTACGTTTTTTTAATTATCCCTAGTATACGTGGTAAAGGCCATGGTAATCATGGTGGGTAGAAGTTGGCGATTGCTTTTACTGTAAGTGCACAAAATGTCTACACATGTGAAAAGCAGTTCGACTTTGCACTTACAAATGTGCCAGAGCTCCGTTTAGTTATTTGCACTCGCTGGTGGGGTTGGACTTTTGCAAGAATCGGTGGTTATTAGAGCATTTTTTTATTAGAAAAAAAAGTGCCCAATGCAGGATTCGATCCCGGATCGAACGGTCGAAAACCAGCGGTTTAGACCACCCTTCCACCGACCCCCCCAAAAACTAAGTTTAAGATTTCAAAATTGTTGTTTCAGCGCGTGTAAATGAAGATATGTTTAGATCTTCAAAGCTTGCCCAATTTTATAGTCACAAAAATAAAGAGATATTTCGATAATGCTGTTTTAAGATCTCGTAATTTTGAATGAAAACATTTTTATTGCTGCTCTTTTTAAATTATTTTTCTTATATCTTACTGAAATAAAAAAAAATATTTTGGAAGTAATGGCTCATCAGTTTATGATCGTAAATGCATTTTTAACATGTTTTGGTATTTCTTGGTGTAGAATCTTATGGCGCGCGCTCATGAGCCAAGCCTTTCCAATAAGATTTCATCACAGTAAAGATAGTAGGCAAAGGCTGCAGCACATTCTAATCTGCCACTATCCTTTACCACCCTCCCAAAGAGCGTCGCGCGCGGTAAAAAAGAACAGATGGCCCTCAAAATGTGGACAGACCTCTACATCCAAGATTACTCCACCAGAAATCTACGAAGATTTGCTGCTACCCCGAAACTACTCCTCCAAATGCTTCGAAACATCAAGCATGGATCTACCTCCACAACAATCTTGACCGGCCATGATTACATTCAGGCAGACCTTGCAACGGTATCGAAAGAAGACCCAATTTGCCCCCACTGCCAAGATGAAGACCAAACCGTAGACCACCTCCTCTTCACTTGCCCAACCTTCCAATACCAATGATTCCAGACAGCCACTCTCCTAGGTATCACCAACATATGTCCAGCATCCCTAGAAAATCTCCCAAGAAAGAAATCTGCCTGGCGACACCTCATTAATTGGACTTCCACTGGCATTGTATATAAATCCAAGAAGACTTAGGTCAAAAGGACATCCCGGGTAGTTGGCGACTTCTGTACGCTCCAGGAACCTGGGTTACTTAAATAAAAAAAAAATAAAGATAGTAGGAAGTTTATAATTTCTATTGCCGTCTATCGTTACATTTTAATTAAAATAATACATATTTTAAATGTATATCTTTTTTTTTTTTTTTTTAATATATATTTTATGAAATATATTCATTTTTGCAAAGTGTATCTAATTGTATTTATTTTGCTAATAGGTATCTTATGGCATTCATTTTTTTAGCAAAGATACCTTATGATATTTATTTTGGCGGCGTTCATCTTATATTTGTTTATATTGGCAATGTGAATATTATAATAGTTTTAATTGAATAATTAATTCATTAAAAATAAATATAATAAGATACAAATTTTACCAAAAAATAAATATATCATATCCTTTGCCAAAATAAATGAATATACCAATTTGTAAATACTAGAGAGAATTGTCACAGATTTAACAATATTTTTTAATATTGCCTCCTGGAAAATTAGGGAAGACAAACTTCGGGGTGACACAGCAATTTATTTGAGCAAGAACAAACTATGAGTGATAAACAAAAGATAAGCAAAAGAGGGAAGTGTACAGAGTATAGCAAAATATAGACATAAAAATAATACTATGCTAATAAAATAATAAATACTTTGTTACATAGCTCCTTCCCTATGGGAGCTGTGACCCACAGCTAGCAATTATTGTAGTTGCTGACATGGATCTGACGTGCTCCTGCCAAGGATTCCATCGAAGTCTTGGAACTTTGTCCCTAGTACCTTTGCGTCCTTTTTCTTGTGGCGTGAAGAGCGGCTTTATCGTCGTATCGTCTATATGGACATCGTCATCTTGTAGGGAAGTCTTGGCTTTGACACGGCGGTGGAATCCTGGAGCCAGTTTCTAAAAATGTAAGTCACAGCAACCATGGCTTCAAGGTCTCTCGGCGGTTTTCAGTTTGTCTTCCCTAACTTACCCAGCATCTCCACCAAAATGCCACGTGGAAAATTATGGAAGACCAACTCCGGGATGAGACAGCAATTTATTTCAGGCAAGAACAAAACTATGAATGGTAAACAAAAGATAAGCAATGAGGGAAATTTAAAAATGTAAGTCACAGCAACCATGGCTTCAAGGTCTTCTCGGCGGTCTTCAGTTTGTCTCCCTTACTTACCCAGCATCTCCACCAAAATGCCACGTGGAAAATTATGGAAGACCAACTTCGGGATGAGACAGCAATTTATTTCAGGCAAGAACAAAACTATGAATGGCAAACAAAAGATAAGCAATGAGGGAAATTTAAAAATGTAAGTCACAGCAACCATGGCTTCAAGGTCTTCTCGGCGGTCTTCAGTTTGTCTTCCCTAACTTACCCAGAATCTCCACCAAAATGCCACGTGGAAAATTATGGAAGACCAACTTCGGGATGAGACAGCAATTTATTTCAGGCAAGAACAAAACTATGAATGGTAAACAAAAGATAAGCAATGAGGGAAGTTTACAGAGTAGAAAAGTATAAATATAAGAAATGATTCTCTTTTAATAAAATAATAAATATTTTGTTACGTAAATATTTTGTTACAATATATTTATAATTATCTTTTTAACCTGAAAGCTTCAGGTTCCTAAAATATCTTATTGTTTCTCTTTTTTATTATTATTTTTTCTTGTATAATATGTTTATAACTGTTTCTGTTTAAAAATGTAAATCGTAGCAATTATCCCTAGCCAGGATATCGCATTTTGTGTGTTGAAATAAATAAATGAATAAGATATTCTCTGCCAAAATAAATGAATATTTCATAAGATATCCTTTAGCAAAATAAATAAAGATCATAAGATACACGTTGCCAAAAATGTGTATCCCTAATAGTTATACATCTTATAAATGACAGAGTAATGTAACGAAGAAGGACGAATCCTGAGGAGAGAAGACCAGCTACAAGACGTCAGCACAGCTCGAGGTAGAGGCTGTAGAGATAGGAAGACAATTGTTTCCCCTTTAAAGGACCTAATGAATGGCAGCGGCAAATTAAAGTGATTGGCGGAGGTGATAGTGCGTCTGATTGGTCGAGCGAGAAGACTGTCCTGACGTCATGTTTGGAACTATTATTTACATTAATTAATGTAGGTAGCTACATTGATCGAGACATTATTGATGTCTGTGGGATTACATATTGCCACATTAATGGGAACCTATTTTGGCCATATTAGCACAAAATATCTATTTTTGATAGGTGATCTCCTTATAAATATATTTTTTAAATATTGATATATAGGAAAAAAGCATTTTAGCCATTTAGATATGGTAAAAAATATTTAGCGGCCATATTATAATATTTGAAACACTTATTTTTGGTAAACGATGTATATATAAAAACAATAACACGAGAAAGGCTCTATTAAGACCTTTTGGTCTTATACAGCTTCTCCGACAGAAAAATTAACAGAAAACCTATATACAAGCAGTGTTGAGAATTAACAGAACATTGATTAATCAAGGATATGGGTATTTGGCCAATTCTGGAATAATTAAAAACCAACGAGCATAGTTGATATTCATTCCGATAGATGGCGCAAGGCATCAGCAACTTTCAGTTGCACGATAAGGAGAGATGCCTTTTTTTTTCTAATTTATGAACCTTTTTCCAGTACAATATCACATTTGTATTATTTTTCATATATATAATGTGTTAGAAAGAGACATTTTAGAATAAATACAAAGGTCACTCTAAAGGTTTTTGCAATCAATATTAAATAATTAAAATATAAAAAAAATAAATTATACCATTAGAATCGACATGCATTTTCCATCACCTATGCAAGATTTTATCCATGAAAACCAATTATCGAAGCACTTACACCAGTCATCTTCGGGGATGAAATTTACGGCATTGATAAAAGCTTGCAGTGCTTCATCATCAGTGTCAAATTTTATATCTTAAAAATAACTTAATTTTTGAAAATAAAAAGGTCACAAGGTTCTAGGTCTGGCGAATATGGTGGATGAGTGAATAATTGGAACCAGAGTTGGCTAAAAGATCTAATGGTTGGGCTGAGGTGTGCGGTCTTGCATTGTCATGGTGAAGAAGGACTCCTCCAAGTTGAGCTCTTGGTCTGCTTTGCTTGATTTTTTAAATACTGCTTGAAGGCATTTTGTTGTATACCAGTCACTATTAATTGTCTTTCGATTTTCTAACTTCTCAATATCAATAAAATCACTTTTTCTAAAAAACAAGCGACCATTTGTTTTCCAACACTTCGAGCTCTGCGAACTTTTTTAGGAGGAGGTGATTTTGAAGAGCACCAAAGAGTGGATTGCCGTTTTGTTTTTGGATCAAAATTGTAAATCCAAGTTTCGTTCCCTGTAATAATATTGAAAACAGCCTTTGATTTGTCTTCATCAATTTTTTTTCAACCTGAAATTACGTCATTAACGCGACCAAGTTTTTGGTCTTCAGTCAAGCTGTGAGGCACCCATCTACTAACAAGTTTTCTTTTGATTTTCTTTAAATGATCATTAATGATGGTGCTGATTGCTGCTAATCCACTGCCCACACTTTTCTCTAACTGCCGATACGTAAATCTCCATCTTCTCTAAGTAAAAATCTTACCAGATCAATATTTTCTTGGGTCACTGCTGTTGGTGGTCGATATGAACGAGGTTCATCTTCAAGGTTGGTTTTTCCAAATTTAAATTCATTAAACCAATTTCAAAAATGTTCTAATAGAAAGAGATTTATCTCTTAAAGCTTTCATCAATCTCTCATGGGATTCTTTGGAAGTTAAATTATTTTTATAATCATAAAATATCATGACGCGTAAACTTTCTCTAGTCAATTCCATTGTTTCTGATGCAATGTTTCGAAATTACCGCTGCCGCTGTAAACAAAGTCGCGCCCTCTATGAGTCATTGTTGTTACTATTTTATGAAAATATTTGTGTTGGGTAAAAGATATTTGTATATTTTAATGGTATAATTTATTTATTTTTATATTACAATTATATAATATTGATTGCAAAAACTTTTGGAGTGATCCTTGTTCTTTAAAAATTAAATGTCTTTAATCTTGTTCACTTTATATTGGGATAGTAATTCGAATATATGCTATTATTGCTAATGCTTCCATTGGGTAAGCATGATTCTAAACATAATTCATGGTGTTTTAGTAGCATGTTTCTTCTTCTAGATAGATATCTTTTTGAGAGATAATTTCCATCGATTAAATATATTTTCAATATTTTATCATTTCAAACTACAGATAAAGGATAAAACACGGTCTCATTATCTGCTATGGTCGGCATCTATCTTCACTTACACGTTACCTGTCTACTAAGTTTGAATATGTTTGAAAAAACTCACAATGCTAGCTAGCCACATTCCAACGTTTTTCTCTATCAACTCGCAGATGCTCTTTTGACACAATTATCTCTATGGCTTTTCTACATTGACTTGATCATTTCATTTCTAGCAATGTAAATTTAAATGTCAATTCCCCTATATTAATATCAATAACGCGCCATCTATATATAGGAAATGAAAACATTAAGGCATGAATATTTCTTTTACGCACAAATTCTACTGTCCTTACTTAGATGAAAAATATTGTGAGGGCTTGGTTCATCAGAGGTTTCGTTAATTTAATCCACCAGACCGTTTCTAATAGCTCTAATACTGTATTGAACGATTCTGCTTATATATTCTACACTGAAGGGTGTAATCTCAGAAATGGCATTAAAAAAACTATAGACATAAGCTTTTAGGACAGTAGAATCACATATAAATGTTATATTAATTATAGCCGACATATCTCTTACTAATGTAAATTCCTATTTTATTGCCCCAATATTGAATGTACCACGTTTATTTTATATAATAAAAAGTCTCAATAAAAATTATCCTCAAAATATTTTATGTTATCACATTGAATATTCTAACCACACTCTTAAAATTGTGTAAGGTTTTAGCCATTCTTTATACATGGAGTTATACACATTTTTGTAGTATTGCTATAAATAATGTAGGCAATCTATATCTATCTAATTTTATCGACCATAACGCTATTTCAGCCATAACGCTAACGCTATATATAACTCCCAACAATTTCGATATAATATTTCGAGATGCAGCGAGTTGGATCGACGCACCCAAAGGCAGAAGCCCAGAAATAGAACAGGCGAGATGTAAACAAGGGAAAGTTGAGTCCTGGAAAAGAGGAAAATGGAGATGGTGTAAAAGCACACTTCTTCGTATAAACAAATTTGCGATATTTTAAAACGGTGTATATGAAAACCTAACCGATGATTTTCGTGTTTTAAAACTCTTAGACAAAGTTAATGACCTTCTTAAAGAGGTTGAAATTTTGACGTGAGAATATTGATCTATAGAGATAAAGGTCACCATGAGAGAGGTTTCGATTTATATTTATCCAAAGATTTGAAACACCTTTTGGGGGCAGAGATTATGAAGATTCCATCTACTTATATAATTGCCTTATTCTGTCTGTCTGTCTGTAAGTCTGAAGCTCACGGATAGAATGCGCGCCCATTGGCTGCCAGGGAACACGTGTCCTCCCTGCCCCCCTCTAGACAACCCTGTTATCAGCAGTGTGTTACATCCACCTGTCTATAGCGGCCATTCTAGACAACCCTGTTATCAGCAGTGTGTTAAATCCACCTGTCTATACAGGTCACCCTGTCTATAGCGGCCACTCTAGACACCCCTGTTATCAGCTGTGTGATACATCCACCTGTCTATACAGACCACCCTGTATATAACGGCCATTCTAGACAACCCTGTTATCAGCTGTGTGATACATACACCTGCCTATACAGACCACCCTGTATATAGCGGCCATTCTAGGCAACCCTGTTATCAGCTGTGCGATACATCCACCTGTCTTTACAGACCACCCTGTCTATAGCGGCCACTCTAGACAACCCTGTTATCAGCTGTGTGATACATCCACCTGTCTATACAGACCACCCTGTCTATAGCGGTCACTCTAGGCAACCCTGTTATCATCAGTGTGTTACAATCACCTGTCTATACAGACCACCCTGTCTATAGCGGGCACTTCAGGCAACCCTGTTATCAGCAGTGTGATACATACACCTGTCTATAGCGGCCACCCTAGACAACCCTGTTATCGGCTGTGTGATACATACACCTGTCTATAGCGGCCACTCTAGACAACCCTGTTATCAGCAGTGTGTTACATCCACCTGTCTATACAGACCACCCTGTCTATAGCGACCACTCTAGACAACCCTGTTATCAGCTGTGTGATACATCCACCTGTCTATACAGACCACCCTGTTATCATCAGTGTGTTACATACACCTGTCTATACAGACCACCCTGTCTATAGCGGTCACTTTAGGCAACCCTGTTATCAGCAGTGTGATACATACACCTGTCTATACAGACCACCCTGTCTATAGCGACCACTCAAGACAACCCTGTTATCAGCAGTGTGATACATACACCTTCTCTATACAGACCACCCTGTCTATAGCGGCCACCCTAGACAACCCTGTTATCGGCTGTGTGATACATACACCTGTCTATAGCGGCCACTCTAGACAACCCTGTTATCAGCTGTGTGATACACCCACCTGTCTATACAGACCACCCTGTCTATAGCGGTCACTTTAGGCAACCCTGTTATCATCAGTGTGTTACAATCACCTGTCTATACAGACCACCCTGTCTATAGCGGTCACTTCAGGCAACCCTGTTATCAGCAGTGTGATACATCCACCTGTCTATACAGGTCACCCTGTCTATAGCGGCCACTCTAGACACCCCTGTTATCAGCTGTGAGATACATCCACCTGTCTATACAGACCACCCTGTATATAGCGGCCATTCTAGATAACCCTGTTATCAGCTGTGTGATACATACACCTGCCTATACAGACCACCCTTTATATAGCGGCCATTCTAGACAACCCTGTTATCAGCTGTGCGATACATCCACCTGTCTTTACAGACCACCCTGTCTATAGCGGCCACTCTAGACAACCCTGTTATCAGCTGTGTGATACATCCACCTGTCTATACAGACCACCCTGTCTATAGCGGTCACTCTAGGCAACCCTGTTATCATCAGTGTGTTACAATCACCTGTCTATAAAGACCACCCTGTCTATAGCGGGCACTTCAGGCAACCCTGTTATCAGCAGTGTGATACATACACCTGTCTATACAGACCACCCTGTCTATAGCGGCCACCCTAGACAACCCTGTTATCGGCTGTGTGATACATACACCTGTCTATAGCGGCCACTCTAGACAACCCTATTATTAGCAGTGTGTTACATCCACCTGTCTATACAGACCACCCTGTCTATAGCGACCACTCTAGACAACCCTGTTATCAGCTGTGTGATACATCCACCTGTCTATACAGACCACCCTGTTATCATCAGTGTGTTACATACACCTGTCTATACAGACCACCCTGTCTATAGCGGTCACTTTAGGCAACCCTGTTATCAGCAGTGTGATACATACACCTGTCTATACAGACCACCCTGTCTATAGCGACCACTCTAGACAACCCTGTTATCAGCAGTGTGATGCATACACCTGTCTATACAGACCACCCTGTCTATAGCGGCCACCCTAGACAACCCTGTTATCGGCTGTGTGATACATACACCTGTCTATAGCGGCCACTCTAGACAACCCTGTTATCAGCTGTGTGATACATCCACCTGTCTATACAGACCACCCTGTCTATAGCGGTCACTTTAGGCAACCCTGTTATCATCAGTGTGTTACAATCACCTGTCTATACAGACCACCCTGTCTATAGCGGTCACTTCAGGCAACCCTGTTATCAGCAGTGTGATACATACACCTGTCTATACAGACCACCCTGTCTATAGCGGCCACCCTAGACAACCCTGTTATCGGCTGTGTGATACATACACCTGTCTATACAGACCACCCTGTCTATAGCGACCACCCAAGACAACGTGTTTAAAATATATTCGCACTCGGGTAAACCCCGGGCGTTGCCCGGGCCATTCGTCTAGTTATATATATATATATAGATCCGTTGTAGATCTCATGGAATAAAGTCCGCCCTAGACTGACAAAGGCCATTATCCCAAAACCATGGTTTCTGGATGGACACTTCTCCGTTTTTCAAAGCTGGTGTTGTAGCTTTGTCCCCGACCCGAGCCGCTAGTTTGAGGTGACGGTCAATAGGTGGCGTTTAGCTTTGACGTCTAGTTTTGACGGAAGATGTGACCTTTATCATTTTAGATTCTACAAAAGAGGATAACACTGCATCAGTCAATGTGGACTGGCCTGATCTAAGTCGATTATCTTAACTTGGATATTTCTTTCTCTTTTTTTATATAGATTCTCATATACACAGGATTTATTATTGAATATTAACTCATTGTGATCGAGATTGTCATAAAGGGATTCTTGATAGATGACGATATTTATAGTAATAGTAGTAATATAATTTTATTCGCGATCGAACGTTGTGGCCCACTGTATGTATTACATCCTAAACACGATGCGAAGCTAGCTATCTCTGTCTTGAGCTTGATGTACCATCTCGGCGATTGTTAAACCAGTGAGTTCTTTCAAATTGTCCACGAAATGTGTCGGCGGGCGTCCAGGTATGTGTCGCCCAGACGTCTTTCCGGTCAGTATGGTGTACTCCATTCCCCTGCGTCGCGCGATGTGACGGATCAGGATTCCGGGGATATTTGTTTTTTTTTTTAATATCTTAATCCACAAATCTCTATTTTTCGGCTACGAAAGCCCTTCTACAGATGAGAACACGATACCACAATAGGACAAGAGTTGAAATATAATCAAATATACATAGGTTATCAATATATAGGGTGATAATTATCCTATAAATTCCTACACAGTTCTATCCAAATTTTATAGTCACTCAATTTGTCACAACGCACAGGAAATTCCAGAAATACTCACATAAAAGAGGTCTATTAGAAACACCAAATTGTTCGTGCGGAGAAACTGAACAAGCTGATCTTCACCTTATCTACGACTGTCCGAACTTTGCAGAAGTGAGACATCGTTTGTTCCCTGATCTAAATCATTTAACTCTCTTACATCTGCCACTTTGTCTATATAAATTTTACAAACTCTGTCGAATAATACCTGTAAATTTGTAAATATTTATTCCTAAGTTTAATTTGTTTGTTGTATTGTGTTCTTTGTAATAGGCGCAAATATTTCAATATCGCGTCTGGTTGATTAATAAAATGATATCAAAAGTATCCTATAAATTATTATTTTTTAAAATTATATTTTAACTCTTGTCCTATAGACGTTTTTTATTATAAGCGTTTTTTTTCCTGTAGAAGGGATTACGTGGGCGAAAACTAGATATTTCTAAATTAAAATATTTAAAAAATAAATTTATCCTCGGAAACCTGATATTTCCACATTGATATTAATACAAAGGTATGTAACAACAGTCTTTGATTTCCAGACTGAAGTCTGGTCATTTACGGACAATGACTTTCCAGAATGGTTGCAAGGTTTTCCCACTATGTACTAAGTGCAATTCTCAACTTGCAACCCCAAAACACATCATTGACTGTATTGACTCATCTATTGATGTGCTCTACTCATCCCCAGCAGACACCATCAACAAGCTTTCAAACTTGATACCTCAATATGATTGAGTATAGATAAGAAAGAAGAATAAGACAAATGTATGTTTTATTTAATCGATATAATAATCAGCTTGTGTAAGTACATATAATCAAGCTATATGCTCAAATATGTGTTACGAGTACAAGCAAAACTGCACTACACGTAGAGTCGTTAGATAAATCAAAGAATTCTACTGTCGATGTAAGATCCCACGAGAGTTCAGTTCAATTACGTCTCGCATAAAGAAGTCTAGCGTGTAAACAAAAACAGATTTAGCTCTTTTCCCTTAACTATTTTAATTAAAATTTGATCCCAAATATTTTAATTAATTTTTAACTATTTACAACCTTCGAGGCAACTTTAAATATAGATTTAAATTTACTTTGGAAAAAAAATTAATATTCACAAAAATATATATATTTTTTATTTTGATCAAAAACATAATTTTTTAAAATTATTTATTTAATTATCGCATAGTTTTTAATGTAATAATATTATATTAAAAATAGGTGAATTACATAATGTATTCAGGTAAAATTTTAAAATCAAATTTTTCCCTACTTAAATTTGCATATAATATTAAATGAGGAATTAATTACTCTTTGTGTGTATATATTAACTTTCAAAATTTATAAATTTTTCTTCTCAGTGTATTTTCTCTCGAAAAATAATATTATATTTTATTATATAACACACGATTATACTTTATACTTTTCTTTTCATCCACGTTTTTATTTTAGTTTCTTTAAGAGTAAATTATATATATATACCTTTTTTTATCGATTTGATAAATAAACTGAAAATATGTTGCTGTCGTGTCCAAAGAAAAACCTCAGATGTTTCCATACAATCTCTATCATTCGTTCTCTATCTTGGGTATGTAAAGCTTCTGTACTGAGTCCATCTCAATTGTCATTGATAATATGTGGGTAGATGTTAGTTCCATACCAGGACAATTTTGCATGTCCTGTAAGTTCATTTGGCTTTCTTCATTGGAAAATGGATGCCGTTGCCACGTTAGTAACCTTGGACACAGACCGGATATTGTTCAAATATTCCAAGGGTCAGATGGATTTTTTCTGGAAGGAACAAATATTCCTTCAGCAGAACCCTGGCAAAGCTGTGTGTGAGTCATTCATCTGATTAAAAAGAAGGCGGAGAAAAAGGAAGCTAATTCACTCAATAGAAATGTAATATAGCCATATGTATATGCCTAGATGTTCTCTAAACGCACTACAGGTTCTGAAAAAGGCGATTTGGTTTCAATTCCCATCAATGGTACCGCCTATTTGTATCTCTTAGTTCTTAGAATTAAGAGACACTGTCAGTAAATATTTTTATACTTTCGGCGTTTAAACCAAAATCTTTTCCCGGGTCAGGAAAATATAAAAATTAAAGCATTTGGCAAGGCGTTAAAAATGTATCCGGAATTTCAAGAGCGTTCTCAGGCGATTTTCAAATTTTGTACAACATCTAAACCACAAGTCAAAAACAAATATTTAACTCACAAAATACTATGGTATTTAAAACAACTATATAATAATAAAATTGAACAAAAATAAATAATAATTTTTACAAAGATTTCACAATATTATATGTGACTTATTGTTTGCGGAAGAACATTGCTCGATGCAAATTTTTATATGTAATTCTACTGTCCTATAAGCTTATGTCCATAGTTTTCTTGAAACTCATCTCTGAGATTCTACCCTTCAGTGCAGCGTATATAAGCAAAATCGTCCAATACATTATTAGAGCTCTAAGAAGCGGTCTGGTGGATTAAATAGGCGAAACCGCTAAGGATAAAAGCCAGAGGATAAAACCTTGTGCTTGGTGCTGCCTTGGTTCCCTCATAAACGGCGCGCACTCGCCCTCTTCTCCCCCGGGGTGCCCACGGCTCTGCCGGCGCCTCACCCAGCCCTCTCCTTGGCCCTCCATTTCGGCGGGCGCTTGGTGTCTCCCAAACATGAGTCATGCCTTAAAATGCTTGTCCGAAGCATGCAGAAGGCACAATAATAGTATATATAGGCGAAACCGCTGAGATGGTTCACCACTGATAAGCCAAGCCCTCCCAATATATTTTTTCATCACAGTAAGAAGAATAGAAGTTTGTATTGCGTATAAAAGAAACATTTGTGCTCAAATTCTTTTCACTTTATATATAAGGATAGCGCGTTATTACTCGTGTTAAATCTATATATATTATGTATATATATTGGCACCTCTTATAGTATAAATAAATCTCCGTTAGAGGTCGGACAACGTCCTAATGGGATGGCTAACACAAAATAATTCCGGGATAAGATTTCGAATTCAACCTTATAATAAAAAAGGGCACTCTATATTCTTGGGGAGAAAAAAATCCGCATCAAATCGGGAAGGGAGAAAATATACTTGACCAACAGCATGAACGGAATAAGGCAATGGGAAACCACTTATGACTCAATCACTGTTGAAAATTTATAGGGAGAAAATATTTGATTTACTTAGAGAGGAAGACTTCCAATGAACTGGCTGAAAGATTAAAGAAGATCTTGTAAGGTCACTAGATTAGCTGCGGATGACGGTAAACAAAACATATCGAATTGAAAAATCACCATTCACTAAAAATCGACCACGATCTGACAACATATGACTATATGTGTTGTATGTTAGTGTTATTTATGTAAATATATATTTGAAAAAAAAATGATGATAGT
>CP092883.1:38155549-38243772 GCA_030710605.1 Cordylochernes scorpioides
TATGTTTATTAGCAAATTTTTCTAGGTGGAGAAGAGTCTTGTTCAAATCTCTTTCAGCTTTTTTCCAGTTAGTGTTGCTGCTCCATAGAATAATGTCATCAGCGAAAAGTCCAATATTGGTTTTATGTGAATTTTTTTCTTCTATGCCTGCAATAAATAGGGTGAGAGAGTTGGGCTAAGGACTGATCCTTGTGGTAATCCTTGGTACAATTTGAAGGTTTTAGATAGAGTGCCATTATATTTGACCCTGATGTATCTATTTTTAAGGGAATCATTTATCCAAGTGATAGCTTTTCCATCAATTTTGAAATGCTTGTATAATTTTGTAATTAACTTGTTTTTCAATACCCCTTATCAAAAGCTTGTGTAAGGTATAAAAAAGAGCTAAGGTGTGGTTAGTTGGTTTTCTGTTTTGTGCATCTTTTACCTTTTGTGTGAAAAATAAGAGTTGGTCTATTGTCCCATGTCCTTTCTTAAATCCATATTGTTCTTCTGGTAAGAGATTTCTTAAGTCGGGGTGGTAGGTGAGTCGTCTGAGTATAATTTTTTTCCATTAATTTGCAGCAAATATTTGTGAGGGAGATAGGTCGGTAGTTTTTTGGGTCATCAGCAGATTTGTCAAGTTTTTTAATGGGAATTATTGTTGCATTTTTACAGTCATGAGGCAATTTTCCAGTTTTCCAGGAGTTATTGAAAATATTAAGAAGTCTTTCTTTGCCAATTTTGCCCAAGTTTGATATCATTCGGCCATGGAATCTATCTGGCCCAGGATTCTTGTTTAGGTCAGTGTTTTCTAATGCATAAGCTAGCTCTTTCATAATGGTTTTTTACATGGAAAATATTATGAGTGCTGGTGACATTTTTACAGTCATGAATAATCTTTCGGGCCTTTTTTCAACCTTAATTTTACTACTTATTTGATATGAATTACCTAAAAGATTGGCAGCAATTTTGTCATTAGTTGCTGGTGTACCATCTGTAATCTTAATCATATTTGTGTTTTTCAGTTTGTGGCTGGACTCTGTCAATTTGTTTTGCCAAATTCCAAGGTTTTGTATTTGGGTGTCTTGGGTTCAGGTTTTCACAGGTTTGTTTCCATTTTTCCCTTTTCATATTTACGTATAATCTTTTTATTTTTGCAATCACAATGTTCAGTTCAGTACTACAATTTGTTTGGTTTTGGGTGCACTCTTTTGTAGTTCATTTCTTTTAGTTATAAGTGTTTGAATATTTTTTGCCTGGTGTGTATAATTTGGAATCCATTTCTTAATATTACCTCTTGGTAGTGAAACTTTGGCTGCTTTAATAATGGTGTTTTCGAAAGATATCATATTAGCCTTTTTGAAGTTCCATAATTTTTCTTAATTGAGCTAGTTTTGGTCATGGGGCTAATTTCTATCAAATTAGGCAAATGATCACTTCCAAAACTTTTTAATATTTGCTATTTGCATTTGTGGAAAATGTCAGGATAGTAAAAACTTATATCAAGGGCTTGTGCAGTATTATAGCTTGTAGGAATGATGGGTAGGATTCCCATTATTGAAGCACATGAAGGCAGTGTCGTCAAATATGTTTGATAGCTATCTTTGATAGTATTTTGCCTCTTGGGTTTGGCGTAGAACATCCCCATAGTTGATGTTTGGCATTAAGGTCACCTACAATAATAGTGTTGTCTGTAAGAAATTGAGCCATTGTTCCATCGTCAATAAATGTATTGTTTGGAGGGTGATACATATTGTATATGTTGATGGCTTTGTTTTGATTGAGGTAGACTTTGATACCTTGGGCTTCGAGGTCTAATGTGTTTGGAATATTAACGGCTATGTCCTCATAGTACAAATTCTTGATTTAAAATGCTAGGCCACGCCCTTTAACAGCATATACAGATGGATCTTCAGACCTTACCCTGAGTAATGGAGGGGCTGGAATTAACATAATACTGCAAGATGGATCAAACATCAAAATCAAAGAAAGAGCAGGACAGATTTCGTCAAACTTCACTTGTGAACTGACAGTAATCTGGAAAGCCCTTGATGTATGCCTTAACCAACCATCCCTGCATCAAGCAGAAGGAATTTTAGTATACAGCGACTCCATATCCGCTATAGAAGCAATTCAGAAGAGCAATACTAAAATCACACAGAAAATACACTCGTTACTTACCCAACTGGAACCATTGGAGAATAACTGCATTCTACATTGGATCCCTGCCCATGCTGGGATCGGGGTTAATGAAATGGCATTTGAATTGGTAAAGGAAGCAAGAAAGTTGAGCCAAAGGAAAGAACAAATGTCATTATTTGACGCTGATTCTTTGTCAAAATACAAGATAATTAAACAAAAAAAAGAAAAGATCAAAATGCGAAATAAACTCTGAGAGAAAAATGACAAAAACTATAACAAGACTTAGAACAAAACACTATAAAGGAATGACAATACATCCAGATGGCACAAGAACCTATAGGGCATGCAACAATTGTCCTGGTGTGGAACTTACACCTTCCCACATATTCTCATAGCCAGCAATGGCCGCAGCCTTGCAGAAATTTGACATAGACCCAGAGCAGCAGCTTTACACACCCAAGATAGTGGACATTGCTGCTGCTGTGATGGAGATGCATGGATACATCTGAGGCTCTTTATTGGACACGACAACAACAACGGCATTCCAGAGTAAAATAAATTATCAGAGATAGATACATATTTTTCAAATGAATTAAAATAAATATAATCGATACTGAGTGAGAGTTGAATTAAAAATATTAGAAATTTATTATCTTCGGAAACAAACCGTATCTAAAATATCAATTTTCTTTTTGCTACATGTTTTAATTTGCATTTACCTATTTTACATATCTCTGATTGTATTTGAAAATCGTTAACCAATTCTTCATACTTTTGGCGAAGTGGTGTTTTATTAATTTGTTATTTGATATTATTAGGGTTCTTTCCTGGTATTCAAAAAGGAAAAATACGTGTCGATCAGTTATATTTTTCAATTTATCAAACAATTTGGCCGCTGAATCTCTGATTCTGGTAGAGCGCCATCTGGCGAAAAAAATTGTAACTAAAATCAATTTCGAATTTTTCATTATTTGCCATAAAAAATCCCATTGCATCCTGAACACAATGGTGTTTACCGCATTGCTCTAGCGCAAATATTCGCGGAGTTATTAATTTTTAAAATAGTGCGGGACTTTTGGATCACCCTGTACTTACAGACTAGGTAGAAGTCTGTAAATTTTTAGACTAGCTCATTATGGCTAATAAGTCGAATGACGAAATTTCAGATTTTTGAGTGTTCGGAGGGAGGGTCGGTATTAAACTACTTATTCTATATTTTCTTTCAAATTTTATTATACATTTTTTTATATACAAGGTTATCCCCAAAGTTGTAAACACTTGAAAAAAATGAAATACCAATATTATTCGCCGTTATGAATAAAGTAATTGTATTATGTATTATTATATATTCACCGTAATAATATTATTCGCCAAGCAATAAAAAAACAACGTTTTAAGAAAAACAACGTTTTAAGAAAAATACGAACTTTTGGGACAACCTTATACTTCCTGGCCTGGAATGCTATAGACTAGCTCAATCCAAATAAAATTGCAAGTTTGCAAAATTTCAGACATTTAGGCGGCCTTGGTGGAAGGAAAACCACTGGAGAATAGAATTTGAATGTTAACTTGAAAAGTATAAATAAGGTGCAGTCGTTTCGCTGGTGTAATAGGCGGTTGGAGTTCTACTAAAATGTCAGGGGGGGTCAGGACTGGACTAATTTCTATATTTGCCTTCATTTTCTGTCCAAATTTTAAATAGATATCCATACTAGATAGAAGTATGAAATTCAAATAAGGATATAGTTCTATCAAATTTAAAAATTTCTAGTTGTCGGGAACGTACTAATTTCAATATATATTTTCAAATTTTGTAATCAAATATATATTTCCAGACCACGTTGAAGTATAAATATTTTAACACTCACTCAATCAAGCTAACAACGCAAGTGTATAAAATATTAGACTTCTAGATAGCAGTGATGATCTGGAATAGACTACAAAATATAATTTATATACTGCGTGACTTCGAAATTTCAACACCAAGAATTAGTGGGAAGAAAATATTTAAATTTCATGGTAATATTAACTCACCAAGTTATGTAAATGATACCAATTGCGCAGCTATCCCATTAATGTTAATTGAGATATAAGAGAAAGAACTTGAAAGAATTTGAATTTTTTTTACTAAAAAAAAAAAACTTAGTAGCAGAGAATGCCAGACCGCCGTCAGCCGAGACAGAGCACAAAGATTTTTCGAGATATATGGGGATTGGAATCAAAAGGAGCTTGTTGGTTCATACGTCAAATCTATACGGATAGACACTTCGACGCGTCCACAGTGCACTGGTTATAGCGAAGATGGCTAGAACAAGGAAATGTGGTACGCCTGGAGTGACGTCAACACGCGTGGACCGACGCATCCGCTGGATGGCGTTGGCGACACACAGTTCACTTCTGTCGCCATTTGCAGGATGAGCAGGACACTCTTGATTCCACCATAACGACCAGAACCATTATACGTGGATTGGTTGCCAGCGACCTTCACTCATGGCGCTCGTTAAGAAAATTATCATTTACCCAACGGTACAGTCACTTCCATTTGCAATTTTGTCGAGATAGAGCAACATAGACAAGCGGACTGACACAGGGTAGTGTTCTTACAGATGAATATCGCTTTTTTTTTCAGAAATTACAGTTACCGAGTGAGAGTTTGGCGCCGTCATGGTGACAGGTCCAATCCAGACGCATCTGTGGAACGCCGCACCCTTCACGACAACGCGACATTATGGTTTGGGGAGATATCGTCTATGATAGATCACCACTGAATCGTATTGAGGGCACTATGACAATTTATGGATGACGTACTGCGGCCGGTGACGTTACTTTTTCTTCAAGGGGTATCAAATGTCATTTCCCAGCAGCATAACGTCCTACCTTACACAGCACGCATTAGCTAATATGTCCTGCATGAAACCTCGGTGCTTCCATGTCCACCAGTCACTTCTGACCTTTTATCTATAGAACACGTCCAGAACCTAATTAGACGTCGTTTGCGTGCGCTGCCAAAGCCGCGTTCAGCAGATGAACTGTGGCTGATGGTTGACAGGGAATGTGCAGCCATTCCTCAGGATACAATCCTCACGCTCATTGAGTCAGTACCAAGACGTGTGCTGCCTGTATAGCCGCCCGCCGTGGTCCCAAAACATATTGCGTTGACTGCGAGGTATCTCAGCGTATAGGTGTATTCAATTCTGATATAGATCATTTATTGTTTTTGTTACTTTAACTCTCTCTCTTTATACAGATTTCTACAAACTTCTACCTACTAATTCTTGGTATTGAAAATTCAGTGTCACATAGTATATATATCAAAAGAAACAAATATATGCAGCCATTTGTGGCGTAATAGGCGGTTAGCATTTCTTAAAAATAAATCGGCAGTATGAACTAGAGACATAAATAATTGTGAAGATATTGACAGAAATATATATTATATAATAAAAAGCAATATATTGGATTGAATAAAATATTTCTTTTCCAATATTTCGGTTGACTGAACGCCAACCTTTTTCAAGGCATTACATTTTTTTATATGGTATGTATATGGTTTTACACAAAAATGTAATGTCTTGATAAAGGTCGGCGTTCAGCCAACCGAAATATGGGCAAATAAATATTTTATTGAATCCTATATATGCCTTTTTATTATCTAATGATTTAACTATGGATTGCTCTATTTTCAAAAAGAAATATAAATATATATTTAAAATAAATATAATAACTATTCACAATTAATTGTAAAATTTAATATATCATATATGTTTTATATACATTAAAATATTAATCCTAAATATAATCCATTCTAAGAACGAGAATCAGTAGAACTACAGCAAGTTCTAAGCCTTATTAAAGTTTATCTCTCTCTCTCAAGCTAAATAATAAAGTACAGGATACTTTAATACAATTTGCGAAGAAAAATTATAAGAATAATTAAACTTAGAAAACATAAAAATCTAATTACTCTAGCGTAGCTAAAATTTTCCATGACATAAACAGAAGATTAAACTCCATATCCATATAAAAGAGAATATATGTTTTACTATTAAATTAAGAAAATTCTACCTAATATAAAAAATGTGAAAAAAAGTTTTATCAAGACTTTATGTTTCATTTAATTCTTTTTATATATATTCACTCTTAGTATATATTAGGATTTCTTTTTAAGTTATATGAAAGAGTTTTTATATAAGGTTAGCGATTTCAGCTTTTACTCCAATTTGCTCCATCGCGATGTCAATTGAAATTCGAAACTCGTTAATTTAAATCTCTCGATAATTAGAAATATTTTCCCGGTTCCCTTTAAAAATACATGATAATTTAAATAAAATCAATGTTAATTGGTCCCCTCGGTAATTTGAAGTTGAAGGAATAGTATCTTGTGACAAATGAACATTTGTGAATAACTGTACAAATGTTTAAAACTACTGGCTACGAAGACAGGACACGGCTTGGTACAACAGTGGTATCAAAAAATTGCTACAACGGTACCAAAAATGTTTGGACAGAAATGGTGATTATTTAGAGAAGTAGTCTATGAGTTGTATAATGAAAATAAAATAACTGCATAATTGTAAATAATGTGGTTTATTTGTTAAAAAATAGGGAAACCTATTTATTGGATGGCCCTCGTATATCTAAGATAGCCTTACTTGGAAAAATTACCCATTTTTCTATCAATCCCTATATATATAAAAGTCAGTGTATGTATGTATGTGTGTTTGTTCCTATGTCGGCTATACACGTCCACAATACGTTACTAATCTGACTGAAATTTTAACAGTATATAGAGTAGAATCTGAAAAAACTTATAGTGAAAATTTCAGGTATCTATTCCGAATATTCGTCGAGTTATTTGCAAATTCCGTTGCAAATTTGCCCTTTCGCTCGCAAGCAGCGCCCGTAGCGGTGAAGATGGAAGGTAATATAAGCTGATCTAATGTAGTGTAAAAAGGGGTTTTAACAGGACATAGAGAAAATATGGAAGTGATATTTGTCGCATTTTTAGCAAAAAAAAAATTGAAATTGACAGATTTTGGGCAAAAATAGTTGTTTTTTTTTTTTTGGTCAGAAAATGATGATGAGAATATTGCTGTATCATCATTTGATTATCAGATACAAAATTATATCGGGAAAAATTCCAAAGAGCAGAGACCACGGGTGAAGCCAGTTCATTTTTAGTATTCAGGAACAAAATTCTAACAGAAAAAAAACATTCGAGCAGAAGACACAAAGCCAGATCATCTCTCTATAAAAATATCGCTTTTCGGACACAAATTTGGAGCGGGACGTTTCACAAGAGTGACATCCACGGCGCCAATTTATAATTGTAACGAATAGTATTTGAATAAAAACATTTAATCGGGTAAAACCCGGGCGTTTCCCGGGTCATTCGGCTAGTATTTATATAAATGAGAGGTGTGAACCTCTCCTGAAATCTCTATTAGCTTAAACATATATACATACCCACACCACAGATTATCAAGTCACAGATTATTATAAATAGAGAATAAAATTCAAATTTTATTGATATAAAATCCAATAGTTAACAATGCTGTTACCGAAACGTTACACACTATTAAATTATTTGGATTAGGTCTTATTTTCTAGTATCTTTAATTTTTTAAAGTTGATCACAGGGCTTATATTTTGAGATAAATAATAAATACTTTAAAAATATAGTAATTGGGAAATTTTAAACATTTTCTTATTTTTAATATAAAGCAATAACGCGCCATCTTCATATAGAAAATGAAAACATTGAGACGCGAATGTTTCTTTAAAACATAAATCAAATTTCTACTGTCCATACTACGATGAAAATATATTGGGAGGGCTTGGCTCATCAGTGGTAAACATTCCCAGCGGTTTCGCCAATTTATTCTACCAGACGGCTTCTTTTAGCTCTAAAACTGTATTGGATCATTCTGCTTTTATATTCTACAATGAAGGGTGGAACTCATAAATGACATTCAAGAAAACAGTAGAATTATATATGATATTTGCATCGAATGATCCAATACAGTTTTAGAGCTAAGAGAAGCGGTCTGGTAGATTAAATTGGCGAAACCGCTGGGAGGGTTTACCACTGATGAGCCAAGCCTCCCCAATATTTTTCATCGCAGTAAGGACAGTAGAAATTTGATTTATGCGTGAAAGAAACATTCGCGTCTAAAGGTTTTCAATGGCAACTTTCTGTTTGTGTTTTGATCAAATTCCTAAGGAAGTTCGCGATTTTTCCTTGTCTGGCGTGCATAACCATGTTTCCTTGTATATCGTGCATAACCATGTTTCCTTATATAGCGTGCATGACCATGTTTCCTTATATAGCGTGCATGACCATGTTTCCTTGTAAAGCGTGCATGACCATGTTTCCTTATATAGCGTGCATGACCATGTTTCCTTATATAGCTTGCATGACCATGTTTCCTTGTAAAGCGTGCATGACCATGTTTCCATGTATAGCGTGCATAACCATGTTTCCTTATATAGCGTGCATGACCATGTTTCCTTATATAGCGTGCATGACCATGTTTCCTTATATAGCGTGCATGACCATGTTTCCTTATATAGCGTGCATGACCATGTTTCCTTATATAGCGTGCATGACCATGTTTCCTTGTAAAGCGTGCATGACCATGTTTCCTTATATAGCGTGCATGACCATGTTTCCTTATATAGCTTGCATGACCATGTTTCCTTGTAAAGCGTGCATGACCATGTTTCCATGTATATCGTGCATAACCATGTTTCCTTATATAGCGTGCATGACCATGTTTCCTTATATAGCGTGCATGACCATGTTTCCTTATATAGCTTGCATGACCATGTTTCCTTGTAAAGCGTGCATGACCATGTTTCCATGTATAGCGTGCATAACCATGTTTCCTTGGATATCGTGCATAACCACGTTTCCTTGTCTTGCGTGCGTAACCATATTTCCTTGTATAGCGTGAATAACCATGTTTCCTTGTATATCGTGCATAACCATATTCCATTGTATATCGTGCATAACCATATTTCTTTGTATATCATGCATAACAAAATTTCATTGTATAGCGTGCATAACCATATTTCCTTGTATATCGTGCATAACCATGTTTCCTTGTATAGCGTGCATGACCATGTTTCCATGTATATCGTGCATAACCATATTTCCTTGTATATAATGCATAGCAATATTTCATTGTATAGCGTGCATAACCATATTCCCTTGTATATCGTGCATAACCATGCTTTCTTGTGTGGCATGATGACCATGTTTCCTTGCCTGGCACGCATAACCATGTAATTTGTCTGAAGTGAATTACACTTATTTGTCTGTATTTTATTATCATAAAATTACTTGCTTTGCGTATAGAATCATTTTCTATACTTTTCTGGTCTATTAACATATTTATTGTAATGGTATACACAATGGATGGTATACATGGCGTGCATCATACTCTCTACTTGCGCCTGAACTGAATTATCATCATCACCATCATATTTCTAGTGCGCCTAACCAAATAATTAGCAGCCGTAAT
This sequence comes from Cordylochernes scorpioides, assembly GCA_030710605.1. Lineage (NCBI taxonomy): Eukaryota > Metazoa > Arthropoda > Arachnida > Pseudoscorpiones > Chernetidae > Cordylochernes > Cordylochernes scorpioides. The sequence goes on from CP092883.1 coordinate 38,165,200, forward strand.
TACGAGGGATTAATATTCCGTCCACCTGTGCACTTAATTAAAATAATTAACAAAATCTGAAGTGACCGTTTATTTCCATCAGGCTAGGACTGCTGCGATCCATCAGGACGCCTTCAGTGGAGGGAGACTTAATTGCCCGTTGCATCTCATTCACTGGCTAGCTTGGAATGAATGCAGTTTAAAATTGCCTAGTTTCCATATAGATGCAGTTAGATAACAAATGTATGCGTAGTTTGATCATACAAATACCTTACTACACCTCTAGACATTATCGATTAGCTTTAATGTTTACAAACTGAAATAGCATAAACAGAATCATTGAACTATCACCCCAAAACTTTATGTAAAACAACACCTGGTCAAAAACAATGCCTTGTTTGATCATATAAAATATCTCTCTTCACCTCTAGACATCCTCGGTTAGCGTTAATGTTCACAAACTAAAATAGCATAGGCCATATCATTGAACTACCATTGAATCCCAAAGCTTTTCGTAAAACAACACCCGGTCAAAAACAAGGACGTTATTTCTCTTCTCTCAACCATATATGTAAATATAAATTTCCAATTCATGCTGATAATTGATTATTACTATATTATATATAAAAACAATAGGTATTCAATATAGATACATCAACTATTCTTGAATATGTTATTTTTTCCCGATGTCAGTAACTCTCTTGTACCTTTTTCTTAGGAGAAATGTTTTCTTGAATTCTAAAGCTATATTTATAATTCAAGAACTATAGATAGAATCCGTGAAATATATATCTAGAATCCAAGAACATTATATATCTCTCTAGAATCCGAAAACTATAGCTAGAATACAAGAACTATAGCTAGAATCCAAGAACACTATAGCTAAAATCCAAGAACACTATAGCTAGAATTCAAAAACACTATAGCTAGAATCCAATAACACTATAGCTAGAATCTAAAAACACTATCGCTAGAATTCAAGAACAATAGCCAGAATTCAAGAACTATAACTAGAATTCAAAACCGGGTAGCGTTCGTGTGAAATGTAGAATTTAAGAATCATTGATGTGTGTAGCTGTATATTGTTACGACGATGCCCGAAAGAAAGTTTCGGCTTTGCCGTGGTGGCAAGCAGGGTCAGTTCGACCACATGTGTGCACCCCAAGAATATGTAGATAAGGGGAGGCGAACCGACCAATCAAGAAAAGGAAGAAGCCCATCTGGTCAGCAGTAAAATCATGCTCAACAATCAATATTGTTGTTTACGGCGGCTGTTGGAAGACGCTCTCTGGATGTTACTTGCTTTGTTCTCCACAATGCACGGAAGTTAATACAAAGAAGTAGAGAGAACAGAGATCCTTACCGATCCCGCGTGCTCATTTGAGTATCCTTGACACAGCAGCTGTGCAACCGGCAACTCCCAACCACCAAATGACTTTTACAACAGGTGTACAAATGGTATCCAATTTTCTCTCAAGTATTTAAGTTACATCTTTATCATATATATGTATTGAATGCATGTTTATATAACGTGTCAGTTAATTTTGCTTATTTTGTTGCTTATTCTTTATTAACACCATTGCGTTATGTACTGAGAAGTTAAAGAAATACTGTTACGTCGTACCCAGACGCTCTTCGTGTTATTTGTCTAATTAGTATGGTACAAAGATACACACGTGAGTTCTTGTTAAAATTTAGTGTTTTATTATACGTGGAACTGAACAGAAGGAGTACAATAAGTGGGACTTACCTTCAACTTCCCCATCAGAAAGATCCTTGGTTCCATGGATGTCATTCTTGTGAAACGTTCCGCTCCACGCTATACACTTACAGCCTGGACTACACCTCCTTGTAGGCCGCTATGATGTCAAGCTTTCCTGGCACCGTCTTACAGGATCATCCGCACGCCCGGGGGCAATTACCCGCCGCTTCTCCCGCAGATGTCGATGTCACCAGACTGTCCCACATTGGAATTCCATCTGGACAGGTCGTCCGCCCCTACTCCCTGGAATCTGTCAATCGTCACTTCCTTGTGAGGGAGCACCTGTATACTTTCTTTACTGGTTTGTGCCCACACATCTCTTGACTTTCTTATTTAACGCTTCACTACCGTTCTTTTACAATGTTGTTTGCTGCACTGTTTTAATACATCAGTTTAATCAATTTTAAAGAGAGAAATTCCCCTTTCCAGAAGAGGACATCCATACGGACAAGGCACTTCGGTTGGCTGGTATCGTGATCAGGGTGCACGGACCGATCTGATCTGCTCCATGGACAATACACCACCATACCACCACCAAAGAGAGAAATGCCTCCTCTGGTACGGGAATACTATCCTTCCTAAACTTTATGTGCATTCCAACCTCTTAAAATAGGTTCTATCTCTTCACCAAGTTAAACACCTTATTGGAAAATCGACGGATTTTACATTTCCACTCAAAGGACGCTAATGAAATCGAAGTACCCTTTTACTGAAGGCCATAGCTGGTGTTGGGACAGATTTTTATTAACATCATTATTTCTGTACTTTTGTGTTAATGCATTTTTAAAGGAGAGGTAACTCTTTTGGTAATATAAACCCTTCTACCACAACTTTGCGTTGCTTTAGATGAATGATGTGCTTAAATGAAATATACTCTTTATTTAAGCGTCCAATCATTGTCCATTTAGGACATTTAGACACTTTATAAAAAATGTTTATTACTGAATGATGCTTCAAGTGACACACTCTAAAAGATATAATTGAACCTCAACAAGGAATACTAATTTCAATTATTAACGTGGCAGGCGGGAGAAGCAGCACAAGAAAGGGACTGCTCTGTAGGGCGAAGTACGGTAGGGACTTCGTGAGCCCCGAGCCGCTACGTTAACCGTGAAGGCCTACAGGGAGCTCTGAAATGTGGCTGACTAACGAGAAAATGGCACCCCCGCCCTCCTTTCCATGGAGCAAGGTACCTCGGTTGGCCGGTATAGTGATCAGGGTGCACGGACCGATTTGATCTGCTCCATGGACAAGACACTACCACCACTACTAATATCAATTATTTTTGGCATTAATGTTTCATATGATACATATTTTTCGATATCTCAGGAAGCCTCTAGGACCTATTTTTGGTCGTAGAGTTACAGACTGTACCACGTTGATGAGGGTCACGTGGTTGGCTTTTCTTGATTTTTCAAGAAAAAGGATTGGACAAATATAACGGAACATGTGAAATCAACATTTAGCTGATTTTTGTTCCACTAGATGGCACTCTGCCATCTAAAAATGCTCATTCCGGAGTTCAGGATATGCTTTTTAGTTTTCAATATATATATATTTATGATCTAAAATGCAAATATTTTATTTTTTAAAAACATATATTTTATTTTCATTCATTGACTGTTCTACATTTTTTGACCATATATTTAAAAAATAATTTTTTGAATATTGTTGTAAATATGTATAGTTGAGCTACCCATTTTTTAATTCACGAATTATAGGGGATTCATTCTATAAATTCTATATTACTGTGAAAAATAATTTTATGTGTAATTTACTTCAAGTAATTCAAAATAAAAAACTACTTGATGGGCAAATAACTATCTTTCTTTTTTCACGACTGCACCTCCAATTCTATCTTTTCAACAACAAAACAAAATATTCACAACAATTTAGTCGACAGAATTAACCTATTTTCTAATTAATTATATTATATATTAATTCAATTTTCTCAAATCAAACAATTTCAGATATTTTGCATAAATATAAGGATGTTTTTTCTAAACATAATTTTGATATAGGACACATAAGAACTAACCCGATTTGCATATCTCTTTTAGATAATATTTCAATAGCACAAAAGCCATATAGGACATCTTTTTACAATAATGCTGAAATACAAAAACAGATAACTGAATTATTAAAATATTATATCATTAGGCCTTCATCTAGCCCCTACAGTTCTCCTGCATATTAGTGAATAAAAAATCTGATGCCTCAAATCACCCCAAAAGACTCTGTATAGATTATAAAAAACTTAATCAAAAAACAGTACTAGAACATACCCCAATTCCACTTATAGAACAAATTATAGATAGATTATCACAGTCAAAAATATATACTATTCTAGATGTTAAAAATGCATACTGGCATATATCCATAGATGAAAAGGATAAATATAAAATATCATTTGTAACACAGTTAGGATGTTATGAATGGAATAGACTTCCATATGGTTTAAAAAATGCACCCTCACAATTTGAAAGAATTATGAAATCAATTCTCACTAAACATAACATACACTATGCCTTAATTTATTTTGATGATATTATTATACATTCTAAAACTTTTGAAGAACACATTAAACATTTAGAAGACATATTAAACATATTTGAACAAGAAAATATAAAACTCAATCTCAATAAATGTATATTTTTACCAAAAATATTTTTTTTTTAGGATACACTATTAACTCAGGAAAATATATATATACCCAATAACACAAATATTGAAGCAATTTTAAAATTAAATAGACCATATAATGTTAATGCTAGACCGTGACGGCAGCCGGCTGGCTTCGGCAATACTGGAGCTGACGTCACTTCCTGTTTATGTAACCTGCAAGCGGCGTCGCCACGCTGGCTTATTCTCTTTCTCCATGTTTACTATTTAATCTATATATAATCCTTTTACCTTGTAGTTAATTAAATAATAATTAACGTTGAGCGCTGTGTGTAATCAAATTGAAATACAACAAAGATTATGAGACTGAAGAAGCGCAAGACCTAAAAGGTCAGACTGAAGAAGCGCAAGGCCTAAAACGTGAGTAACCAAATTTCCTTTGATTACTTGGCCCATCCTTTTTCTACTTACCAAATATTTTGTAAAATGGCAAACACGACGATTTTACAAAATTAAATGGTGCTAATTACTCCAGCTGGAGCTTCCAGATGAAACTCGTTCTAATCGAAAACGACTTGTGGAGTTTGATCAATCCAGGAGAGGCTAAGCCTGACCCTAGTGACCTTGTTGCAACAAAACCTTTTTTTGTCGCGGGAGGGTAAGGCGTTTGCAAAAATTTGCCTCGGGATTAATGATGAACAACAATTGCATGTTCAACATTTGAATACTCCGAAAGAGGTCTGGGAGGAACTGGAAATATTATACGCACCAAAGGATAGTAGATATCGAGCCGTACAACTAAGAAGGCAGTTATATGGCGAAAGGTTGACTCAGCACAGCAATATGGAAGGGTATATGGGGATGATAAACCACATTGTAAACGAACTGGCCCAAATTGGCGACAATATTGATGATGACGATTTGGCTATGGTTCTTTTGGGTGGATTACCAGAGGATTGGGACACCGTTGTCTCAACCATATGTAACTTGCCTGATTCAGACTTCACGACCGCCACAGTTAAAAGACGGCTGTTGGCAGAAGCAGAAAGGCGTTCGTCAAATCTACCATAAGATGTGGGTGCCATGGTCGTTAATGCCTCTTCGAAGCCCATTGAAACAGAAAAACAATTTAAAGAGCAAAGGTTGTTTGTTTCAAATGTGGAGGTAAAGGCCATTATGCAAGGGAATGCAGGAAGAAAGGAAAGAATGAACAAAGACCAAAGAGGTTTGACCAAAACAAAGGCGTAAATATGTCGGCAATGTGCAACACTTTGTTTGGAGCTACCGCCGAGACCTGGATCATAGATTCTGGAGCGACGCACCATATGACCCCCAATAGAGATTACTTCACATGTCTGAAAGAGTGCACAAGCAATATGAGTTCCATCACTGTTGCGAATGGCTCTTCTATAGAAGAATGTGGTATCGGTACTGTCAGTGCCAATATTGTTGGACACAAGGGAGATGCCAGCAATTTGGTTGCCCAGAACACCTTGTACGTTCCAGATATGCGTCACAGTGTTCTGTCTGTACTCCAGATGATAGAAAACGGTAGAAAAGTTGTCTTCAACAGGAGTGGTTGCCACATTATGGATATGAAAGGTAAACCCTTGATAAAGGGAAAGAAGTTGGGTAGACTTTTTATTACGTCCAGACTACTCCATCCTCTCCGATAGATCAGAATGATCGTGTTTCTTTTGCATCTGAATGCAAGGAAGAGCTCACACTGGAACTTTGGCACAAAAGGCTGATGCATGTAAATGCGTATACGACAGCAAAGATGGCCAAGAACCAAAACGTAAGAGGACTTGATTTGCAGCCCGGCAAAGCCAGAAAAGTGCGAAGACTGCTTGATCGGCAAGTCTTACCGTCTGCCATTCCTTCAGCACTCACACAAGGAGGAAAAAGAAATCATGCCGTTGGACTTGGTGCATGCGGACTTGATGGGTCCACTTGACGTATTGAGCTGGGGAGGAGCCAAGTACGTCTTAACCATCATTGATGAATCTACGAGATATGCAAGTGTATTTTTTTTCTGAAAAACAAAGGCGGAACCCTGGGAAAAGTCAAAGAGTGGATTCAAGAATCTGAGAAACAAACCAGCCCGAAACTAAAACGAATACGTACAGATAATGGCTTGGAATTTTGTTCCAAGGAATGGGACACTTTCTGCACGAGCGTTGGAACAGTTCATGAACACACTATGACGTATACACCCCAACAGAATGGTGTGGCAGAAAGAATGAATAGGACATTCCTAGATCTTGTCAGTAGCACTATATCTGGAAGTGGTCTGCCAAAGGCTTCCTGGGCGGAGCTGACTTACACCGCAGCCTATGTCAGAAACAGAGTTCTCAGCAATCACAATGGTGAAAGAATGCTATATGAACTGTGGACAGGGAACAAGCCTAGCCTTAAACACATAAGAGCTATTGGCTGTCAAGTATTTGTCCATGTTCCAAGACAAGTCCGTAAATCCAAACTCGAAAGGAGAGCTGTCAAAGGTAACCTTGTTGGATATGCACTCAGAGGACGTGGCTACAGAGTGTGGATTCCTGATATGAAGAAAGTGGTGGAATCTCGGGACTGTGTCTTCAAAGAGAGTGATGTATCGAGGAACGACAGCAACAGGGAGGTGTTTCCATCAGTTGAACACTACAGCTATGGGACTCAACGGGAGATTGAAGAGTATCCAGTGTCTTTATTAGATCAAGAAGACGTGATACCTACAGAAGAGGACAGCCATAATGAAGATACTGTGAAGCCTTTTCCTACTCGATCTCATCCAATGATCCTAAGGAACCAGAGAAATGCTCAGAACTCAATTGAACTCCTCAGTACTGAAGTAAATAAGGGAGATCCTACTTCGTATAAAGAAGCTATCCAAGGCCCTGAAGCTGAGCATTGGCTTAAAGCAATCGAAGAAAAATTGGAATCCTTGAGAAAGCACAAAGTTTGGGAACTAACAGAACTACCAAAAGACTCTGCCCCAATTGCTTGTAAGTGAATACTACACAAGAAGACCAACGCCGAGGGTCAAGTAGTTAGATACAAGGCCCGACTTGTGGCAAAGGGCTTTACTCAACAAAAGGGAATCGATTATGATGAGATTTACTCACCTGTTTCTAGCTTTGAAACGACAAGACTGCTCACAGCAATAGGTGTTGAAAATAACTGGTTCATAGACCAATATGACGTGAAAAGTGCTCATCTCTACGGCAAGCTTGACCGAGTGATCTACATGGAACAACCAGAAGGCTTTGTTAAACCTGGTGAGGAACATCTTTACTGCCAACTCAAAAGGTCTCTGTACGGACTGAAGCAAAGCGGCAGATGTTGGAACAAGTGCCTTGATGAGTGGTTGAAGAAAAGGGGATTTATGAGGAATCCAGTTGACCCTTGTGTCTACAAGCTCAAGCTGAACGAAGGAATGATAATCTTATCATTATACGTGTATGATATTCTTACTCTGACGGAGAATCAAGAAGTGAGAGAAAAGTGCATTGAACTGCTGAGAGGTCACTTCGAAACAGAGTACATCGGACCAGTATCCTACCTGCTTGGTGTCAACTTCACTCGATCAAAGGGTGGATGCGTAACTCTTACACAAAGAGCCTATATAAAAAGTCTACTGGAACGGTTCAATCTTCAGGAAGGAAGAGAAGTCTCAACGCCGATGGAAACCAGACCAGAACTTCTTGAGGAAGAAGATGAAGAAAACTGCCAAGACCTTCCCTACTGTGAACTAATTGGTGGACTGCTCTACATTTCACAGCGGACAAGGCCATACATTGCCTATGCAGTAAGTCAATTGGCTCGCTATTGTTCAAAGTACACTAGAAAACACTGGGTTAAATAACTATCTTTATTTTTTCACGACTGCACCTCCAATTCTATCTTTTCAACAACAAAACAAAATATTCATAACAATTTATTTATATATACAGGGTGTACCAGGTAAATTGGGACTAACTTTGACAGTCCATAAAACAAAAACTACTTGAGATTAAAAACTTGTTTTTTTTTTAATTACGTAGCCATATTCACGTAAAATGCAACAGTACATGTGTGCGCAGTGTAGTGATGAAGAGTAACCGAGAATTTGAAAATCGAGCTGCCATCATCGTTGCTCTGCGCGCCGGAAGGAGCCCCAAAGAGATAGTGGATTTTCTTAAGTTGCCCAAAACCACTATTTATCGTGTCAAGAAGCAGTTTGATGAGGCCGACAGTAACAAAGAGGGGATAGCTACAAGGAAAAAGCACTCGCGTCGATCGGACAGGGTAAGAGGCGAAGAATTTGTCAAAAATGTCAAGGAGAAGATTGATGGAAACCCTGGGAAGAGCATGAGGGCCATAGCCAAGGAAATGGACGTTGGCTCTATGACAATTGTCAGAACTATCCATGAGGACCTTGGTCTCAAGTCTTATGCCCTTCGGAAAGGTCAGTTGCTGACTGAGAATATGAAGAATAACAGAAAAGGAAAGGCTGCTGCCCTCCTCAACAACCTGAAACACGACTCTTTTGGCATGCTAAGGTTCTTCTCTGACGAAAAGAACTTTGACGTGGACCAAAAGGTAAATCCCAGGAATGATCGCTGGATCTGTAAAGACCCCTCAGAGATACCTGTCGTGATGCACACGAAATTTCCTGCCACCGTAATGGTCCTTGGCGTTATCAGCAGTGAAGGTGATGTCATGCCTCCCCATTTCTTTGAGAAGGGCCTTAGGATGAACGCTGACACCTACATCAATGTTCTGGAGACCGTTGTGAAGCCTTGGATGGACATGGTGGCCGCAGGAAGGAAGTATGTCTTCCAACAGGACTCAGCTCCAGCCCATAAGGCAAAAAAGACACAATCGTGGCTGACACTTAACGTCCCTAGTCACTGGGGTCCTGATATTTGGCCCCCTAATTCTCCAGATTGCAATCCCCTCGACTACTATGTATGGGGCGTTGTTGAGAGAGATGTCAACAAAGCTCCTCATACCACCATCCAGTCTGTCAAGAAAGCAGTTCACACGGTGATGACCCAAATGGACAAGATCATCGTCGCCAAGGCCTGTGCTTCATTCCGCACTCGCCTCGAGACTGTTGTAGCTAATAATAGAAACTACATTGAATAAATAAACACTATATCCTTTTAAGATGAATAATCCCTTCAATAATTATAATAATGAATAGATTCAAAAAGGATGAGTTTCTTTATTTGAAAAATTAAATGTAGAAGGGCAGCTTGCGCCCGAAAGCTCGAATTAATTTTTCAAATAAAGAAACTCATCCTTTTTGAATCTATTCATTATTATACTATATCCTTTTATCTACTACTGTGTCAAATTTCATTCGGATATTTTAATTTTTACTTGCAAAAAATTTCAGTTAAAATACCATTGTTGAAATTACCAATTTACCTGGTACACCCTGTATATATATACAAGGTTGTCCCAAAAGTTCGTAAAAACTTGCAAAAAATGGAAATACCAATATTATTCGCGGTATGTATGATGTCTTTGTATTATGTATAAAGTAATTGTTTTATTATTTATTCTCCCTAATAATATTATGCGCCAAGTAATAAGAAAAACACGAACCTTTGGGACAACCATATATATATATGATAATAATTTTGATAATATATATATCATTAGAAACATAAACACCAAAAATAATTACAAAAATTGAAGAGTAATATGCGTATTTCTTTTTATCAAAATTAATATTTTTAATATAATAGATTAATTCTATTATCCACAATACACTGCAAAATAAAATCTCTACCTTACTGATTTAATCTCAGGGATTAAAAAAATATTCTTTTGGTAAAAAATAAATTAGACCTTCGACGGTTGAAAAATGAATTTGTACAAGATTTTAAATATTTTATATTTCAAAATGACGCTATCTACGCCTTCTGTAAACTAAATACGCGTCCAAAATATTAACAAAATTATTTCCTCTTTTAAAATATTTTACATAACCTGAAAAAATAGGCTTAATAATATTTTTATCTTTTAGTTTTATTTGTGCTTGCTTTTTAATTGAATTTTAAAGGATCTTTTGAAGCGTGCGTTTTTTCATTTTCAGATTATTATCATAAAATATAACTTATATTTTAGATCTTGATAATACATAGAGGGGGTTCTGTTTGGCAGAATATATTCATAGTTCTGCAAACTTTGGTCAGGGAAGTTGTTTGCTTCGATGTTACGGTGTTGTTACGTTTTAACAAAAATCTTTATTTTTTCTTGACGATAAGACAAAAGATTTCGTCAACACAAGATAATAAGACCAAATCTGAATAAATAATTAGTGTGTGACGTTTAGGTAACAGTGCTGTTACCACAGCACTTTTGTCTGAAAATGGTAACAACACTGTTACAGAAACGTCAGGCACTAATTATTCATTTGGATTTGCTCTTATTACCTTGTGTTTATAATCTATAATCCAAATTGTTGCTTATCAAAAGATTTTGTCGAAAAATCGAAAAAAATGATCAAGTCGAAGTGTATCTTATTCTATTTTATATTTCAACTATTTTCTTAGTTTCAAAGAGAGATAATAAACAAATTCAAAGTTTATTCACCTCCTCTAAATCGATTACTTTTTATAAAAATGTTTTGTGTGTTAAAAGCTATTTAAAATTCTCATCAGTTGTGACATTTGAAGCTGGTCAATAAACAGGTCAGGTTGACTGTACTACAGCCGAACATCAAAACAATTAAAGTCAAGGATTATTCAATTAAGGGCGTTCAACATTTGTTTTCTCTAAATTGCATGCTGTCATAAATAACTAAAACTCTTTTAAATATTGTCGGAACTCATTCACGGGGGTAATTGCATAAATTCTTCTATTTATGTCTCTACTTAGTTCGGTTTATTTAGTTGTTCACGTGCAGATGGGGCTAACCACTTTGTCAGACTCAAGTCTGTGTGATTTACAAGAACATTCACGATGTATAGTTTTGGAAATTGCATTTACAAATATCTGATTTCTCCTATGGAGAGAAAATTATTAATATAAAATAATATTGTCGAGTATAGAATAAAATAGAATACTCAAAGTATATATAGTAGAACAATAGCTTTAACATATCTCCGACAAGAGCAAATATACAATATTTTTGTATTTATTTATTATTCAACCAGCCACGATATTGAAATATTTGCGCCTATTACAGAGGAAACAAAACAACAAACAATTTAGAACTTAGAATTAAATATTTACAAATTCACATGTATTATTCGACAGTGTTCATAAAATTTATATAGACAAAGTGGCTGAGGTAAAATAATTAGATCATTTAAATCAGGAAACAAACGATGTCTCACTTCTGCAAATTTCGAACAGTCGCAAATATACAATTATTGATTGCCCATTTATTGAATAAAGTATTCGAATTTAATTTTCTCAGATTTAATTCTTTTTAAATTACAGTAAAAATTTCGACGCTTTCAAAGCATGCGCCTCAGGTGCCTTAGTTCGTAACACAAAGCAATCATGCTGCCAATACGTCCATCCTTTCCAAATAGCAATGCATTCACATCTCACAATATAATAAATATATGAAAAAACAATAGAAAAAATATAAATAAAAACAGGCTAAATCAATGATTAGTTGATTTCTGTTCCACCAGATGGCGCTCTGCCTTCTGAAAAGCACATGTGCTCCTGGTCAGGATATGCCTTTTTTATTTTTAATATCAACACCTGACCTTTTCATTTTATTTTTTCTATTGTTCATTTTTATATGTTAAGCGTATTTACGCAAGTTTGGCCTTAAATACCCATTTCTTGGTTTCTCAAGAAGCCACTGGAACCAAAAATCATTTTGGTCGCAGTGGCACGGCCTACTCCACGCTGACGAGCGCCAACAGCCCGAAACGCATTCGTGGATGGCTTTTCTTGATTTTTCAAGAAATTGGGTTGGCCAAATATCAAGGAACAGGCTAAATCAATAATTAGTTGATTTCTGTTCCACCAGATGGCGCTCTGCCTTCTGAAAAGCATATGTGCTCCTGGTCAGGATATGCCTTATATATATATATATATATACTAGCCGAGTGACCCGGGCAACGCCCCGGGTTTACCTGAAGGGCTCGCGGAAACATCAAGAGTATAGATAGTGGCTTAAAAATTGCAATGGGTATAATATGATTTTCTAGAAGCAGCATTACAAGTATAAGGGTATGTAAAAATACTTTCTAAGTATATACATTCGGGCAGATCTTATATATTTCTTTATCGAAATGAGAATAGAATCATATCATCCACAACAAATCTTATAATTAACAACATATTAGACAGTACAGTGCAAAAATGTAGAAAATTACTAAATAGAGCAGTGGTAAAATTTATAAATATATAGAAGACCAAAAATCAAAATAATTGATAAAAAATATCTTCGAGTGAGAAACAATAGGAAATGGTGAAAGGTTTAAATAAATATATTTGAGGTAAAAAAATTAACAAATCTGAAAATAAAATTGCAAACAACACAACTATAATGCAGATAAGAGGACATATAAAAGGAATAAATTCATCTATTCCTTTACTCTATTATTCATCAATAAAAACTACATTTCTAGTTTTATATATTCAGTATAACCTTATTAATTCGACACACTATAATTCGACCATATTTTTATGTCCCGACCTACGGCCTATCATATAACAAACTGTAATTCGACATTTTTGATAATTCGACTCTTCCGATAATTTGACCATTTTGAAATTCAAATTTCGAGATTTGATTGTTGTTTAATTACAACTTTACCGCTAAAAAGATATTACAGAGGCGAGCAGTGGCCACTGAAAATGTACAAAATTTATGTATAGAGCAGTGGTAAAAATAAGTAAATAAAAATCAAAATAATTGATGATAAATAGTTTATTAGCAAACAAATAATACAAAAAATACCTTTCAGGTTACAAACTATAGGCATTGGTGAAATATTTAAATAAAAATATTCAAAATAATAATAAAAAAATATGAGAAAGTTGTTGTGTATGTAAATTTTTAAATATCTGTATGTATTTTGCATGTTTTTTATTATTAATATGTAAATATATATTTGTATATATATGACATTAACGGTGCAATTAAAGAGAAATTGACCAGTAGATATCGGCTGCGTGTTGTGACTAATACTGGGAGGAGACGCAACAACTGGCGACGAGGACCTGTGGGAACCAGTTCAAGTGCACTTTCGCAGGTGGAGGAAGACAGAAATCTAAAGCGAACGAGAAGCCAACAGTATGTCTGGGAGTTCAATGATTGTACCGTTCGGTTTCTTCAGGCCAGGGGAAGAATCCTTTGAGATTTTCGTTCAGAGGTTTGAAGCAGCCTTTGAGGCAAATGCATTGGAAGAAAAAAAAAAAGAATACCCATCTTTGTTTCTCTGCTGGATTCAGAAATGTTGAAACTGGGCAATGATTTATTCTTCCCGAGTACAATGAGAGAACAGCCTTATGAATTGTTAGTACAAAGAATAAAGCTACATCTAGCTCCAAGAAAGAAGGTCATTCCTCAACGATGCAGGTTCCTAAAAAGAATACAACTAGGGAATGAATCCGTTTCAGAATACCTGCGTGAGATCAGGCATTTGGCTAGGGATTGCACCTTTGGTGAAATGTTGGAGGTAATGTTACGAGACCGTTTTGTGGCTGGTATAAAGTCGGAAAGCCTTCAGAAGAAATTGTTACAGGAGGATGACGATGTCACCTTGGACAGGGTATTTTCTATAGCAATCTCGTTTGAGCTAGCTGAACAAAATGCTAAGGAGCTGCAGGATGGACTAGTGGCTAAGATGGATATTGTTCCGGGAGGAGATAGAAAGAATGAAGCTCGTAGAGGATGGCAGCATGGGCCCGGTATGCAAAGAAGGGAGACAATTTGTTTCCGATGCGGCGAAAAAAACTCTCACCTGGCACCTGCATGTCCACATAAAACAAAATCCTGTTTTAAATGCAAAATAATTGGACATTTGAGCAGGGTGTGCAAAACGGGTAAATCATTGCCAGACTGCAGATATGTGCAGGACGAATTTATTTACTCAGTACAAGGTGATTGATTTTTATTTAAAAAAAAATACGACTCCTGTATTTTGTAAGGCGAGAAGTTTGCCTTTTTCTTTGAAGAAAAGAGTAGAAACTGAAATCGATTGTATGGTTAACGAGGGAATTTTACAACCTATTGAGTATGCAAACTGGGCCGCACCTATAGTACCAGTACTGAAGAAAGATGGAAGCCTTAGAATTTGCGGCGATTTCAGATGCACCGCAAATAAGGCCATAGAATTGGATAAGTACCCGCTGCCATCAATAGACGAAATTTTTTCAAAATTGTCTGGAAATACAGTGTTTTCGTCATTGGACTTATCCAGAGCTTATTTGCAGGTCAGGTTATCTGAAGAGGCCAAAAGAGTGGTGAACATTAATACTACGAAGGGGTTATTTGCCTTTAAAATGTTACCCTATGGAGTAGCTGTAGCACCAAATAAGTTCCAAAGAGTAATGGACAATCTATTTGCAGATATGTCGGGAGTAGCTTACTACATCGACGACATCCTGGTAGCCGGAAAGGATCATAGGGATCACAAGCAAAAGCTGGAATTGGTCTTTAAAAGGCTGCAAGAAAAAGGTTTAAGATTAAACAAGGATAAATGCAAATTCGCAGTAAATGCTGTTGAATATTTAGGTTTTAAAATAGATAAAAAGGGACTGCATCCCATAAGTGGTAAAATAGAAGCGGTGGTAGAGGCGCCTGAACCTACAAACGTTTCTCAATTGAGATCTTTTATAGGTCTCCTTATGTATTACTCTAGGTTTATAAGAAATATTGCAGATATTTTAGCGCCCTTCTATCACCTCTTAAAAAGAATTCTAAATGGAATCGGACTAGCGAACACCGTATATTATTTGCAAAATGCAAAGCATTGCTAACTAACGAGCCGGTGCTGGCACATTATGATGCAACTAGGGAACTAGTCCTTGCATGTGACGCCTCTAGCTATGGATTAGGAGTGGTTCCGAGTCACAGGAACGATAGAAAGGAAGAAACTCCTATAGCTTTTGCTTCAAGAACGCTAACTGAAGTGGAAAGGCAGTATTCTCAATTAGAAAAAGAGGCCTTAAGCATCATTTTTGGTTGTGAGAAATTCCGACAATATCTATTGGGACGTGAATTTGTGTTGGTCACAGACAACCGACCTTTAATGCACATTTTTTCACCCCAGAAACCGATCCCCATATGTGCTGCATCAAGAATTAAGAGGTGGTCTTTAAAATTAGCTGCATTTAAATACACTGTGGAGTTTCGAAAAACTGATGATAATGGCAATGCAGACGCCTTATCACGTTTACCTTTAGGCTCAAAGACCACGGAATCTTTGGATGAGGATCAGGTGCTTCTCCTTCGGAAAATGAGTGAGGTCTCCTTCTCATTCCAGGATGTGGCAGTTGAGACACGCCGGGATAAATTACTATCAATTGTGTTGAGAAATGTTAGGGAAAATAATTGGCAAATTCCAAGGGTATCGCAGGAAAATCCACTTTATTCCTGTATGAAGATGTGTAGTTGAATAGGGTTATGTAGTTTTCACTTGTTGCAAAATGAATCGATGATGTTTCCTTTGATTTGAATTGAGTTGAATATGACGCTTTATTCCAATTTAATTTATTGCTTACAAAAAGGGAACAAAGCAAAGAAAGAAATCTACTACATGAAACCTATTTGCTAACTATGCTATAATAATAATGTAAACAAAAATTAAAGTGATGATGATAAAAGATTGAATATACATGCTAGAAAATGCCTCTATGAATTTAAGAAAATAATAATTACAAAATCAAAATATAATTTTAAACATCCTCCCCCCTTTGATATTACAATATCAACATTTTGATAATGACAGGAGTAGACAGAAAAGAAAAATCAGCAAACCAAGATTCAAGTCTAGCTAGTAGGACAGTCAAGTGGAAGAGGACAAACTTTGGCCACAGCTCTTCTGAGGTCTCCATCCGCCGTCTTGACTGAAACCACGCGTACCAGCCCATCCTCTCCTGGATACACCTGATTGATCCGTCCCATTCTCCATTTGAGAGGAGGAAGGTTGTCCTCTTTTAACAAAACCAATGTTCCAATCTTGATGTTGTCCACTGGTTTCAACCATTTTGGTCTGTTCTGTAGTCTGGAAAAATACTCACATGACCATCTTTTCCAAAAGTCTGTCTTGATCTGTTCAACCAATTGCCATCTTCCTTTAAGACTGGAACCGCCTTCTCTAACTAGGGATGGGACTGCAGTCAATGGCATTCCAATGAGGAAATGTCCTGCCGTCAACGCATTCAAGTCTTCAGGGTCATCAGTTAGAGGGCACAATGGTCTTGAATTTAGACATGCCTCTATTTGGGTTAGCACAGTTGTTAATTCTTCAAATGTTAATTTAGTTTTACCCACGATTCTACGTAGATGATACTTTACAGATTTTATTCCCGCCTCCCATAGTCCTCCGAAATGAGGTGAGGATGGAGGTATAAAGTTCCATTTGATCTCTTCTGAAGAAGCAAAGTCATGAATGTTTGAATTGAATAACTTTCTTAAGTCTTTGTAAGCTCCGACAAAATTAGTTGCATTATCAGTGTTTATTTCTGCCGGTCGACCTCTACGGCCAATAAATCTCCGAAGAGCAGCCAGGAAGGCTTCTGTTGTTAAGTTGGAAACGAGTTCTATGTGTATGGCTTTAGAGAACATGCAGATAAATAATGCAATATAAGCCTTATCACATCTTGCATTTCTCAAATTCGATGTTTTCACAATCACTGGTCCAGCAAAATCAATTCCTGTTTCAGTGAATGGTCTTGTCCAATTGATCCGTGATGTCGGCAAATTGCCCATCAGTTGTTGTACTGCCTTTGTTCTAAATCTAGCGCATTTGATGCATTTAAACAGAATTTGTTT
Organism: Cordylochernes scorpioides; assembly: GCA_030710605.1. Classification (NCBI taxonomy): domain Eukaryota; kingdom Metazoa; phylum Arthropoda; class Arachnida; order Pseudoscorpiones; family Chernetidae; genus Cordylochernes; species Cordylochernes scorpioides. Next base: position 38,182,521 of record CP092883.1, read on the forward strand.
TACTAGACATCGTCCAGATGGTATCCAATATTTTTCTCTGATGGCGGATAGAGTTAATTGTACACCCGCATATAATAGTCTCTCATGATAATGTCTTATTACTAATTGAGTAATATAATGTGCCTTAGGTAAAATAATTGGATGTTTTTGATCAAAACTCAAAAGGGCATTATTTAATCGTCCACCCACTCTGAGTAATCCACCTTTATCAAGAAAAGGATTCAATTTTATTAAAGGACTTTTCCCACTTAAAGGTTGAAAGGCCTCTAATTGTTTCAAATCAATGTAGTAATCCTCTTGTTGAGCACATCGAATAATTCTGTTGAAAGAGGTCTCAATTTCTTCAATTGATAATGCTCCGGATTTTTCCCTTTTGAGAAGTTTTCGACAATTATAGAAGAAACGAAAAATCCATCCTGTTATCCTTTTTAATTTGTTCAATGATGAATATCTTGTTATGAATGGATAAGATATGTTCTTTTTGACAATTAAGTTGGTCTTAATTCTTTGTTCACTTAAGCATTTCTCATTTATCACTGGTATAGCGTCGTTATAGGGTAGTGATGTTGTTTTCAACCATGGTGGACCGTGCCACCATAACTCAAGATCGAGCAGTTGATCCAATGATATTCCCCTGGATGCAAGATCAGCAGGATTGTCTTCTCCTTTGACGTGCATCCAACGACATGGTAATAGCTCTTGTATATCCTTTACCCGATTAGAAACATAGGGTTTCCATCTGTTATGATCTGAAGCCAACCAACTCAGCACTATGGTGGAATCTGACCACAATGTAACCTTGTTTACATTCAACGACATAGCCGTACACACGAGTCTAGTCAGCTGAGCTAGCAATAGCGATGCACACAATTCCATGCGTGGAGTCGTTGTGGTTTTTAAAGTAGCTACTCGGGTTTTCGCTGCCAATAGATATACCTCATGTATTGAAGAATTATGTATTATCTTGATATAAACCATTGCAGCATATGCCCTTTGTGAGGCATCAGCAAATCCATGTATCTCATAAGTTGCAGGCTCAAACAGTCCTATCCATCGAGGAATCTGTACCTGGTGTAATGCTGCTAGATCATTTTGTAATGCCTTCCACGATTCTTGTAATCTAACTGGAATGGGCTCATCCCATGTTAGTTTTGCAGCCCATAATGTCTGAATCATCAACTTGATTTTAAGCATCACTGGTGCAAACCAACCAAGGGGGTCATATATTTTTGCCATTTGGGATAAGATATTTCGCTTAGTTGGGGTATTCTTGATTATTTCTAATTTCCTCAATCCTATTTCATCACTCCTCGGGTTCCAATTTATGCCCAATAAATTTATTCCCAATGTATTCTCCCTGTCAGCATTAGCATAGAAGGTTGATTTGTCTGTTTCTTGAAGTGTGTCCAATATGGTAGGTTTATTGGAAGCCCATTGTCGTAATTTGAAACCGCCTGCTTGCAGCAATTGGTCTAATTCTCTTATAAGTTTGCGCCCATTTTCTACAGTTTCACAACCAGTCAACAAGTCATCCACATAAAAATCTGATTTAAGAATGGTTTCTGCCGTTGGAAACCTAATTTGTTCATCATGAGCCAGTTGTTTCAATACCCTGATGGCCAAGAATGGTGCACAAGATGTTCCGTATGTCAAGGTTTTAAGTTCATAATCTTTTAAACTCTGACCTGATTCATCTCTCCAAATGATTCGTTGATACGGAGTATCTTCTGGGTGAACTAAAATCTGCCTGTACATCTTGGTGATATCTGCAGATATAGCGATAGGGTGAGATCGGAATCTTAACAACAAAGGGAAAATGTCCTTTTGAAGTTTGGGTCCTGTATGTAAAATATCATTTAAAGAATAACCTGTTGTTGTTTTTGAAGAAGCATTGAATACAACTCGCAATTTTGTGGTAGAGCTTTTTTATTTGATTATAGGATGATGAGGAAGGTAAAATGCCTTATGATCATTTCCATTTCCCTTCACCTCATTCATGTGGCCTAAAACCAGGTATTCTTGCATGAAATCCTTGTAGGTCTGATATACCTGGGGCTGTTGTTTCAAGATTTGCTCCATTCTCAAAAAACAGTTAATGGCTTGAGGTTTTGATTCTCCAAGTAAACTGGGGTCCTTAAAGGGCAATCTTACTATGTATCTACCAGATGTTTCTCTTTCATGAGTTGTCTTAAAATGAAATTCATTGAAATCATCTTCAAATGGATCAGGTTTGGTTTTGAGTTCTTCTTCCCATAAGGAAAATATTGGTTCCCAATTATTGAGCGTACAATTGAATGTGTGCAGTTTTTGATAGTTTCTGGATTTCTTTTGGAAGGTTTTAATTTCTCCAAAGAGCAACCATCCCAATAGTGTTTTGATTGCCTTTGGTTGACCTTCATGCCCATATTTGATGGCTCCCTTGAATAGAGAAAAAGCAATATCTGCACCTAGCAATATGTCAATTGGTGCGGTATATTGATATTGTGGATCGGCTAATTGCAGGCCTTGTACATGATCAAATTGATGTTCTTCATATTTTAAATATGGCATATAACTTGTCACCTTATCCACAACAAGAGCATTTGTTTTAAAAATTCTGGACGCGTTGAAATGGGATGTAAAATTGAGATTTATTACTCCATTGGGTCTGTCCAAAATCTGTCCTCCTATTCCGGCTAATTCTACTCTTGTCCTAGAAGGTTCCAAATTCAGTTTCTTCAAACAGTCCTGAGTTATTAGTGTGGCTTGACTGGCTGTATCTATTAAAGCTCTACAAGGCTGATATTTACCTTGATGGTTCATCACCATAATTGTTGCTGTAGACAATAATACGAACGAGTCCTCTTGGTTAGACATCAAACAGGTGGTGTTATGAATGGAGGTCACGCCCAAAGCATCATTGTTTTCCTTTGCACTTGACTCAGCTTGGTTTTTATCTGGTTCTTCAATTGCAGGAATTCCTACTGTATGTTCTTTAAACCGATGAACGTTGGCATCAATATGAATCAATGTGTTATGCTTTCCTTGACATTTTCTACACTTGAATTCTGACCTACATTGATTTACCGAATGATTGTTTCTTAAACAATTGAAACATAACTTGAGTTGTTTAACCTTTCTCCTTCTCTCTATTAGCTCCATGTCTAAAAAGGTTGGGCATAGATATATTCCATGCTCCTGTTGACATAGAAAACAATTGGCCTTTGTTAGATTGTGTACTTGCAATTTCATGGAGCGTTTGATTAGGGGCAATCCCCTTTCAGTTTCACTTGTATTAAGTGCCTTTGCATAGGTTTCTATAAATTTCAATAATTCTGAACAAGTGGGTATGCGATTATTGTCAACAGTCATGTTCCAGCTGCGCTTTGTTGTTTTGTCTAGTTTATCACTCAGGATTTTCCCAATTATGATATCACTAAGTTCATCTAGTTTATAACCGAGTGTTTCTAGAGATCTAACGATTTCATATGAATTATCTACCAAAAATAGAAGTTGTGTGGATGATTCTGTTGTTAGCCTAGGTAGATCTATTATTCTTTGTATTAGGTTAAATATCAAATCCCTTTTATTGTCATATCTTTTTTCCAATAAATCCCAAGCCAAAACAAAATTATTTTCGGTTATTGGTATATGATTAACAAGTACTAAAGCTTTTCCTTTCAGACAAGTCTTCAAATACTGTAATTTAACTATGTTTGTTAATTGACTATTATCAATAATAGTAGTTTTAAAAACATTAGAAAACGAAATCCAATTTTCTAGTTTTCCATCAAAAAAAGGTCGTTCTAATTTAGGCAAATTAGCATAATTCTTATTAACTGCATTGTTACTTAAAGGTAAATTTGCATCATTGTGAATATGTTGAGTAAAACGAAGAATTTTCACCTCTAGTTTACAGTATTTATCTGTTAATTCCTCTATTTCTAATAAAAGTTCGTCTGTGTCCCTTATCCCTATAAAATATTCATAGGCTTGCTCTAACTGTTGTTTAATCTTCACGATCTTTTTTAATATTGCATCTAGTTCAAAACAATCGGTCGCATTTTCTTCTATCTCCTTTGCCAATTTTTCTAAATTAAGACCTAGTCTTTTGATTCGTCTTATTTCAGTTTCTGGATCCATGAGGTTGACTTTTGACTTACCTTATCAGGCTTCTATCCGGCTCGAGGGACCAATGTATGAAGATGTGTAGTTGAATAGGCTTATGTAGTTTTCACTTGTTGCAAAATGAATCGATGATGTTTCCTTTGATTTGAATTGAGTTGAATATGACGCTTTATTCCAATTTAATTTATTGCTTACAAAAAGGGAACAAAGCAAAGAAAGAAATCTACTACATGAAACCTATTTGCTAACTATGCTATAATAATAATGTAAACAAAAATTAAAGTGATGATGATAAAAGATTGAATATACATTCTAGAAAATGCCTCTATGAATTTAAGAAAATAATAATTACAAAATCAAAATATAATTTCAAACAATTCCTATTATAGGATAAAAGACGAATTAAGTTGTGAGTTTGGGTGTCTTCAATGGCGTGAAAGAGTGGTAATTCCCCGGAAATTAAGATCCTTAATTTTGGAGGATTTACATGAGATGCACCTAGGGATGGTGAAAATGAAAATGATTGCAATACGGTATTTTTTGTGGCCAGGCATAGATAAAAACATAGAAGAGTTGGCTAGAGATTGCAGAATGTGCCAAGAATCTGCAAGTATGCCGCCGTCTACCATTTCAGAGTGGACTTGGCCTGAGAAGCCGTGGCACCGTCTACACTTAGATCTAGCAGGTCCCTTTATGGGACGAATGTTCATGGTCCTTGTAGACGCGTACACCAAATGGCTGGAGATTGTCATCATAAAGGACTTTACGAGCAGGACTATCATAGGACATCTTAGGGAGATCTTTGCCAGATTTGGATTACCTGAAATTTTGGTAATAGATAATGGCAGACAATTTGTCTCAAGTGAATTTGAAGAATTTACAACAATAAATAGAATAAGACACACAAAAACGAGTCAGTACAATCCCAGTACTAATGGCTTAGCTGAGCGTTATGTACGTGAATTCAAAAACTCTTTACGAAAGAACCAAGGAAAGGACAGTATAGAAATTAATCTACAGCGATTTTTATTCACCCATAGAGCTTTTCCTCAAACGGTATTAAAAGAGTCTCCTCGCGGAACCTTTAATGAAAAGAAGTTTAAGATCAAGATTTTCAAATTTGATTCCGAAAATGGCGAAGGTGGGAGAGGTGTACCAAGATGCCGTGAGGAAGCAAGAGCATTTTTCGGTCGGCTCTGATGTGTATTTCCGGAGTTTTGCTAACGGACCAAAATGGAAAAGGGGCAGTATCAAGGAACTACTGAGCAGCCGACATTACCTTATAGAAGACGAAGGCCGTTATGTGAAAAGACACATAAATCAACTAAGGCCAGTTATCAAGAAAGAAGTTCCTGAAGTGAGAGATTTGGTATTGCCGGGTACATCAAGAGACTTTATACTTCCTGGCACTTCTAGAGATCACCCTAGGCTTGGAGGACAGGAGAAGAAAATGGAAGAAGCCCCGGAGGTAGACGAAGAATTGAAAGGAGCGGAGTCTTCAGCACAAGAGGACACTCCAGAACCAGAACCGGGCCCTGCTGCTGCGTCTGTCTCTGTTCCTGTGCGCAGTCCAAGACCGCAGCGATCCAGAAGACCGCCAGACCGGCTGCACTACTATTAAGAGGGGAGATGTGTTGTGTATGTAAATTGTTAAATATCTGTATGTATTTTGCATGTTTTTTTATTATTAATATGTATATATATATTTGTATATATATGACATTAACGGTGCAATTAAAGATAAATTGACCAGTAGATATCGGCTGCGTGTTGTGACTAATATTGGGAGGAGACACAACAAAAGTAAATCAGAAAAGATAGTTGCCAACTATATTGCAGAGGAGACGACTTATCAAAGGAATCCATTTAAAGAACCTCACTGAAAACTACAATCACATACGTGGATTCAACATTACATGTATGCTATCCAAAGTTCGCACACGTGAAAAAGCCACATAGAGCTGTCCATGCGTATACACAGGGTCTTGTAGCAAGAGACCCACTCAATCAAAGGTTCGACCTTAGCCCTATATTCATAGCAAAAGGCAACCTATTAGAAACTGATGCCTCTTCAGAATTAAGGGAATGTTGATATCTGAAGGAGCCAAAGATTATTTTGACGCCAATACAGTGTGTCCAACTTTGGTCCGTGTCAGTATTTGAGCTTAAAGACATGAGAGCACATGCACAGGATCACCATACCTGTGCCATTGAAAAGACCCTGCTTAGGATTCAAATTTTTCAGAATCAAAACAATAGCACCAACCTTAAATTTTAATAGGTGTGGAGGCATTCCTGTGGGTGAAGGGCCATTGAGAAATTCACTATGGTAGTTATTTTGCTCCTCCAAATTCTCACACTCCACACTGTTAACACTGAGAAAACACTGTCTCATGTTTGGTAAGCAATTTCAGGGAAGAAACTATAGAAAAAAAAAGAGAAAAATTTAACAAATCCGAAAAAAAAGCAAACAACACAACTATATTGCAGATAAGACCATATATAAAAGGACACAAAGTAATAAGACCAAATTCGAATAAATAAGTGTGTGACGTTTCGGTAACAGCGTTGTTAACATCCTCAGACAAAAGTGTGAGTGAGAAAAAATATCACAGCATGTTTTAAATGGTTTCTGTTATCAAGTTTATAAACAAGATAGCAGATAAGATGAAGATAATTTTCAAAGAAACCTAAAATATTATTCTTAGAAAAAAAAAGTCGAAAAGCCCCACTTTTAAAAATATATATAATTCAAATCATATCTGTAAATATCATTGATATTTACTGTTTCTTTCATTCTGTTAATTGTAGCACATTTCTTTTGAATGCTTACAATCCTAATTAGGTAATCAACAATTGATTGAGAAAAAAAATATTCCAGGAAGATACTCCAAAAAAAGGAAATCAGGCACAAAAATAAGGCTAGATTTAAATTTACAATTAAAATCATAATAAAGTAATCCCTATATATATAAAAGTCAGTGTATGTGTGTTTGTTCCCATGTCGGCTATACACGTCCACAATACGTTACTAATCTGACTGAAATTTTAACAGTATATAGAGTAGAATCTGAAAAAACTTATAGTGAAAATTTCAGGTCTCTATTCCGAATATTCGTCGAGTTATTTGCAAATTCCGTTGCAAATTTGCCCTTTCGCTCGCAAGCAGCGCCCGTAGCGGTGAAGATGAAAGGTAATATCAGCTGACCTAATGTACATGTAAAAAGGGGTTTTAACAGGACATAGAGAAAATATGGAAGGGATATTTGTCGCATTTTTAGGCAAGAAAAATTGAAATTAACAGGTTTTGGGCAAAAAAATAGTTTTTTTTTAGTCAGAAAATGATGATGACAATATTGCTGTATCATCATTTGATTATCAGATACAAAATTATATCGGGAAAAATTCAAAGGAGTAGAGACCACGGGTGAAGCCAGTTCATTTTTAGTATTCAGGAACAAAATTCTAACAGAAAAAAAAAATCATTCGAGCAGAAGACACAAAGCCAGATCATCTCTCTATAAAAATATCGCTTCTCAGACACAAATTTGGAGCGGGACGTTTCACAAGAGTGACATCCACGGCGCCAATTTATAATTGTAACGAATAGTATTTGAATAAAAGCATTTAATCAGGTAAAACCCGCGCGTTGCCCGGGTCATTCGGCTAGTTATAAATAAAATAAAAGTATCAATTGAATCAGAAATACGAAATATATATTAGAAATTAATTGAAAACAATAATACAAAAGGAACGTGTTTTAAAGTAAACAATTTGATGATTATAAATAACAAATAAGATTAAAAAAACTAATAAGATAAGCAACAATTGAAGACAAAAAATCTACGATTGTAAAATCAAATAAATTAAAAATAAATAAATCTATTAATATTTGGAAAATAAAAATAAAACGGTCATGTGAAGCAAAAAATAACGAAAATTTTGGTATATAGATGGATATTTATAGTTAAGTATCTTTGGAGGAGATAGCTTCAAACTTTACAACTGCAAACTCTGTTAGACTATTATTTATATAGACTAGCCGAGTGACCCGGGCAACGCCCCGGGTTTACTCGAAGGGCCCGCAGGTGAGAAACTATAGGCATTGGTTCCTATGCCTGAAAAATTATTTAAAATGAAAAAAGAAGAAAAATACTAACAAATCAGAAAATAAAAGTGCAAACAACACATCTACACTACTTCAAGAACATGAGAGCACATGCACTGTGTAACCATACGTGTACCATTCGTAAGGACCCTGCTTAGGATTAAAATATCTCCGAAGCATAACAATACAACCAACGCATGTTTGCTAAGCAATTTCAGGAAAGAAACTATAGGCATTAGTTGAAGAGTTTAAATAAATATATTTAGAGTGAAAAAATGACACAAATCAGCAAATAAAATTGCAAAAAATGCTACTATATCGCAGATAAGACAACATATAAAAGGAATGAAAATATTTAAAGGACCTCATTAAAACTACATTTCTAGTTTTATATATACAATATAACCTCGATAATTCGACCATGTTTTGTTGTCTTGACCTACAGCCTATCATATAACAAAGTGTAATTCAACACTATCGATAATTCGACCATTTTAAATTTCAACAATTTTTTGTTGCTCAAATATAATTTCACTGCTAAAAAGGTATTACAGAGAAAATGGCTGACATTGTAAATGTACAAAATGTATGTATAGAGCAGGGGAATAATAAATAAAGACCAAAATCAATTTAATTGATAATAAATAGATTATTGCCAAAAAAAAATATTTTTTTCTCCTTTCTTATCTTCACTCAATCATATTAGAGTGTCAAGCTTGTAAAGCTTGAAATTAACAACCATCACGATTGGGTGAAGTAGAATGCGTCTGCCTTTGTCATCAAGACTGGGAGCACTACTCGGTGGCAGGCCACTGACTTAGCTCCAAAAGAATGTATCCCTGGATTAGGAGCCCTTACAAGGTACTATCAGCCGGGCCAGCTGAGCCCAGGTTTTTTTAGTGAGCTTGTTACTGCTCCCCCTCCTCCTTTTTCATCCTGGCTTGGGACCAGCAAAGGCGGAGTTTTTTTCTTTGAGGTGAGAAACTTTAGGCATTGGTGAAAAGTGTAAATATATATTCTGGAAATGAAAAAAAAAAGGATAAAATAAATCAGAATATAAATTTACAAACTATATTTCAGAGGAGACGATTTATAATAGGAATTCATTTAAATGACCTCATTAAAAACTACATTTTATATATACTTGGGTTCAACTTTACATGTATGCTATCCAAAGTTCGCACACTTGAAAAAGTCACATAAAGTCGTCTGTGCGTAAACACAGGCTCTTGTAGCAAAGGGTTGGCCTTGAGCCCTCTTTATAGTCATATATTTCAGACATTATACAGTGTGTTCAACTTTGGGTACTGTCAGTATATGTGCTTCAAGGACATGAGAGCACATGCGCTAGAACACCATACCTGTTCCATCGCAAAGATCCTATAGGCATTGGTGAAAGTGTAAATAAATATTTTGGAAATGAAAAAAAATTGCAGATATGACAACATATTAAAGGAATAAATTCATTTAAAAGACCTCATTAAAAACAACAATTCTATATTTTTATATATACAATATAATCTAATTAATTCAACACACGATAATTCGACCATTTTTGGATGTCTCGACCTACGGCCTATCATATGACAAACTAATTCGACACTTTCGATAATTCAACTATTTTGGAAAATCAAATTTCAACAGTTGATATTTGTCTAAAACCCCTATTATTAACAACATATTAGACTGCAGAGTGCAAAAATGTAGAAAAGTGTATGTATATAATTGTATGCATATATTTGTATTTGTATTTTGTATTTGGCCTTGAGCCCTCTTTATAGTCATATATTTCAGACATTATACAGTGTGTTCAACTTTGGGTACTGTCAGTATATGTGCTTCAAGGACATGAGAGCACATGCGCTAGACAACCATACCTGTTCCATCGCAAAGATCCTATAGGCATTGGTGAAAGTGTAAATAAATATTTTGGAAATGAAAAAAAAATTGCAGATATGACAACATATTAAAGGAATAAATTCATTTTAAAGACCTCATTAAAAACATAAAGTCGCCTGTGCGTAAACACAGGCTCTTGTAGCAAAGGTTTGGCCTTGAGCCCTCTTTATAGTCATATATTTCAGACATTATACAGTGTGTTCAACTTTGGGTACTGTCAGTATATGTGCTTCAAGGACATGAGAGCACATGCGCTAGAACACCATACCTGTTCCATCGCAAAGATCCTATAGGCATTGGTGAAAGTGTAAATAAATATTTTGGAAATGAAAAAAAATTGCAGATATGACAACATATTAAAGGAATAAATTCATTTAAAAGACCTCATTAAAAACAACAATTCTATATTTTTATATATACAATATAATCTAATTAATTCAACACACGATAATTCGACCATTTTTGGATGTCTCGACCTACGGCCTATCATATGACAAACTAATTCGACACTTTCGATAATTCAACTATTTTGGAAAATCAAATTTCAACAGTTGATATTTGTCTAAAACCCCTATTATAAACAACATATTAGACTGCAGAGTGCAAAAATGTAGAAAAGTGTATGTATATAATTGTATGCATATATTTGTATGTAAATAATTGTATGTATAGATCAATGAGTAAAATATATATATTTTTTGCTTATCCCTAGTACACGTGGTACAGGCCTTGATAATCATGGTGGGTAGAGTAGGCGACTGCTTTAACTGTAAGTACACCACATGTCTAAACATGTGAAAAGCAGTTCGACTTTGCATTTACAAATGTGCCAGAGCCCCGTTTGATTACTTGCGCTTGCTGGTGGGGTTGGACTTTTGCAAGAATCGGAAGCCATTGGAGCATTTTTTTTTTAATTTTTCAGAAAAAAGTGCCCAATGCGGGAATCGAACCCGGGTCGTAGCGGTCGAAAACCAACGGCTTAGACCATCCTTCCACCAACCCCCAGTAAAATAAGTAAGTAAAAAGAAGACCAAAAATAAGTGATAATAATTTATTGAATAACAAATAAAATAAAAAATCTTTCAGGTGAAAAATTATAGGCATTGGTAAAAAAGTAAACAAGAGAAATAGCAATTGGGGTTTTGTGTCTGCGGCGAGTCATATTAGCACGCCTAGCTGTTAGGGGAGTGAGTCTTCCAAGGCCTTTTCGAGGCATGACAGAAGACGCTGAAAAAAAAGGTAAAATAAGAACCAAGCAGAGGAAAACTATAAAACTGAAAGCCAGGACAGGCATAAAAAAAATTCCAAGCATGTGAGGAAACAATTGATGAAAAAAAAAAAGGATTCCAAAAAAATACTGCCAAAAAGAAACCAGACACAAAAAGCAACAATTGAGTACACAAATACAGCATCAGCATATTTATGAGAAGAAAAAAAACGACAGACACAAAAATGGAGCTAAATTTAAATGAAAAACTATAACAGATCAAGTAATCAAATCAGGCATTATGAAAGATACTGTAAAAAAAAAAATAAGACACAAAAATCAGACAAAAGAATAAATGAGATTTTATTCTTTAGTTCATTCATTAAATAAGACACAAAAATGGAGCTAAATTCAAATGAAAAACTATAACAAATTAATAAAAAAAAAAAAGACCTAATCCAAATGTCACCATCATCAGACAAAAGAAAAAATGAGATTTTATTCTTTAGTTCATTTATTCTTTTGTCTGATGCTGTTGCTGAAACGTCACACACTATTAAATTATTTGGATTAGGTCTTATTAATGAGAAAAAAAAAGATGCCGAGAGAGATGAAAAGATGCCAAAAAAGATAACCAGATACAAAAATTGTGCTAAATTCAAATGAAAAACTATAACAAACACTTATAAAAGATAATTATTATAGAATAAAAGTAATAATTCAATCTACAATTCGAAAATAATATAACCTCAGCCTATTTAAAAAAAAAAAAAAAACGTTGCCAAAGACATTAGGAAAGATACTGCAAATAGAAAACATACACAAAAATTGAGCTCTATTTAAATGAAAAACTATAACAAAGTACTTACAAATTATAATCATAATCAAATGAATCAGAAATATATATTATAAATAGCGAACCCGGCCACGCGTTGCTGTGGCTAAATTGTAATATGTTAAATTAACATTATACTAAACTATTCAGTACAGTAAAGTTAATATTCACTTATAAAGATAAAAATGTTTTAGCCGATCTAAAGCCCTACGGGATTGAGAATGGAACGTTACGCTAAAATTTGAAAGTGATTTTTTATATATATCGATAATATAGCCCTTCATTGTAATCATTGATTATAATCACTGCATTAATAAATGTCAGTGAACTCGTTTATATGTATTGTTTTTGTTTTCGAGATATTCTAATAGAACGTTCTAACATTTTCTGTTAAATATTAATATATGCACAAACACAGAATATAATCACTATGTCTTAATTTCGCTATAATTATTGTTATAAATATTATTCTAAAATAATTCGCCAGAAATCGTCCTGATAGTATACTAAACAACTTCCCAAAGTTTCATGGCAAACATCTAAAATAAAATTAGGTGTTTAAAATGTAAAATGTGCTCTAAATAGTATTACATAGAGCCTTCATAACAAACATATTTAAAATAAACCAATCAAAATATAATAATGCTGTAAAAACAGACCTTTCTACAATAATATAAAAGAAACGAAAATAAAAAAAGACACCCACGCTGAGCCTTGAACCTAGGTTTGTTACAAATATTATTAAAAAATTGAGTATGTTAATTTTTATTTTAAAAAGCCTACATTTTAAATAAAATAATATTTTTAATAATTTGCTACAATAATATAAAAGAAATGAAAAAAAAAAAAACACCCACGCTGAGCCTCGAACCTAGGTTGCGGGGGTACGAAGCTGTGTACCTAACCTATAGGCTAACATTGACGTTACAAATAAGCTCATGCGAGACTATTTAAGGCCATACGTCAACCGCGAGGGGGCGCTGATTGCGAGTGAATCTACGTTTTATCGTAAATAAAAATGCAACGAAAGGTTATTTCTAAAGAGTAATTAGCCAGAAACCATCCCGGTAGTATACTAAACATCTTCCCAAAGTTTCATCACGATTGGTTGTAGTAATAAGACAAAAGAACGCATTTCAAAACAAAGGTATTGATGATGATAAATGCAAAAAATCTACGATTGTAAAATAGATTAAATTAAAAAATAAAAATAACTGTTAACATTAGGAAAATAAAAACAGGCCTATCATACGAAGAAAAAAATAACGAAAATTTTGGTATATAGATCGTTATGTGTAGTTCAGAATCTTCGGAGGAGATAGCTCAGGACTTTACAATGGAAAACTCTGTTACGGTATTATCTATATAGATATATATATCGTTTCTAACAACTTAGTATAAATATAAAATAAATCTTATGAGTTTATTATACTCATTTTAAAATTGATTCCAGCGTTTGAAGAGCACAATAAGTTGTTGAGATTAGTAAACGAATCTGTGAAATATGTTTTGACCAAGTATTTGTTTGTTTTTTAACGGGTAATGGCTTAAAGTAAAGGCTAAAACTTTTCTCGAATTTTATTTAGTATGTTTAAGCCTCTCTTTGTATTTGAATAATAAATTTGTTTGAAGATATAAGGCTGCATTAATGTAAATTTGAAATTTCCCTACAACATATGTATTCAAATTATTCTGTTACCTAACAGTACGAACTACCTGAATCCTCCTTTTCAGCATCTATAAATATGATTCAAAGTGACCGAGAATATTTCAAATCACAATTTATCTGAAAGAAAACGAATATAGACCTAAAATGTCCAACATGAGTATAACCTGGCCTCAACAAGTAACAGAAATATTCGAGGCGTTGTATTCTGAGATCAATTCGAAGAACAAGCCGACAAATGGTCAAACTGGAACACAACCATCAGTCAACTTAACCTCACATAGAATAAATATATCAAACAAACCTAATTCTTTTTTACCTCGAAATTAAAAAAGAATTTAAAGAACGCGCAGGGGCACAGAAACGTCTACCTTATGTTGTTTCTTATTCCTCAAGTCGGTTAAACGATCTCCATTAGGTCCCATTGTCTCAGCTTATAGACATCATGGAAAAGAAAAGATGGGTGTATATACTGTAGGTCTGAAGACCTGGAAGTACCACTCAGTGTGACTTTGCTTCTTTTGGTTGGCCGCTCCTGACATGGAGTGCAGACGCCCTTTGTAGCCGCTCCTATGGAGAGCATCTACCCTATGTACCATATTTTTTGTAGCCGAATATTATTATCAAAATATTAATAATCTAACGAATATTTAATCAGTATAGTTATTTCGTAGCTATTTTTTTTCTTTTAGATGAACAATATGTGAAAACCTGAAAAAAATAATTTGATTTTAATGTCTACATTTTGCCTCATTTTTCTATGTAACATTTTGCTTGAGATGCCTAATTAGATAGGAATGACAAGATGAAAATTACTGAACATAACTTTAGCCCATGGGTGCTCTGGCTTTCATTTGCTGCTACTGATTCCAGGATTTCACTGCCGTGGAAAAGACAAGACTTGCTTCAAGAAGACGAATGTCTTTGATGACGCCAGGATGACAAAACTACTCTTCATGCTGAAAGAAAAGTTACAGAAGGTTAACGGGGGATAAAAAAGATAAATTTAATATAAAAAAGTGTCGATGTAAAATAATCGAACTATTTTTGCGCCACACCTAAACTTTACACTACAGAATAAGGCGTTAAAGGGCTTATTCTTATAATAATCATAAGGAATAAATAAGCCTTTATATATATAAATTGGCGAATTATTTATTTGAAAGCTTTAAAATTAATTCAGTTTTGAAAAGTGCAGATAAAATGATTAAAAAAAAAGTAAAAGTTACTAAAAAGATAGGGAGAGAACTTCCGGGAATCGAACCCGCGTTCTGGCACTCACCGAGATAAAAAGCACTGCACGTTGATTCATTAATTTCCTCAACTCTGATTTAGAGTCACGTGATAGTAGAGGCACCAATCAGCGAAAGAATAAGCCGGATTGTAAGGAACCTGTCATTGTAAGCAAATGCACATATTAAATCGATATTAGAGTAGATGTGTTAAAGTGTGTATTATAGTCGATCAACATAAAAATGACTTTCTTCAAATTAAAGATACTTCGGCCAGTAAATCTTTTTATTATCTCGACGTTTCGACAAAAATCTTTTGTCCTCGTCTTTTTTTCGCTCCTGACGAGGTCAAACAATTTTTCTTTTTACAGAACGAAAAATCGTAATTTTCATTTGTGAATAGTAATGATGAACGGAAAATAAAAGTGTCCAGTGATGGGATTCCTGGAAATTGGACACTTTTATTTTACTATTCATCATTACTCTTCACAATTCATCCTTTTATACTTCATCCATAAGGATAGAAATAGTCGTTATTTATCCTTAAATAATGAAAATTACGATTTTTCGTTCTGTGAAAATAAAAATATTTT
The DNA here is from genome assembly GCA_030710605.1 of Cordylochernes scorpioides. Lineage (NCBI taxonomy): Eukaryota > Metazoa > Arthropoda > Arachnida > Pseudoscorpiones > Chernetidae > Cordylochernes > Cordylochernes scorpioides. Next base: position 38,198,168 of record CP092883.1, read on the forward strand.
GTCCTCGTCAGGAGCGAACAAAAAGACGAGGAGAAAAGATTTTTGTCGAAACGTCGAGATAATAAAAAGATTTACTGACCGAAGTATCTTTAATTTGAAGATCTATAAATGCCGGCCAGGCAGCCTCTATCTTTAACATAAACATGATTTTTCTATCTTCGATAATAATAAAATAAAAAACAATTGTAAAATTATTTTTTCTTGACTTCATAGTTTGCACTAGTATTTATTTAAACTCTTAATTCGATAAAATAATCCCTTGAATTAATATTAAAATAAAAACATAAAACTTCCAGGGAAAAGTTTATTTTAAAATATTTTTTATTTAAAAAATATCTCGAGCTTTCGGGCAAGTACGCCCTTCTACGGGAGAAATTGCTTTATATTAATTACCGCCTTTTTTGGAGCGAACTGCTTCTTCCAACGACCGTTTTTAATAATTTGATTATGGAGACACAAATCAAATGTTATCTGCTCTATATAGTTGTTAATTAACATTATTGAATGATGTAAAATAAAAAATATTTCGAATAAAATAATATATAGAATATGTGTGGTTCAAATTGGCGAAACCGCTGGGAGGGTTCACCACTGATGAGCCAAGCCCTCCCAATATATTTTTTCATCGCAGTAAGGACAGTAGAAGCTTGTATTATGTATAAAAGAAACATTCGTGCTTTTAAATCCTTTCATTTTATATGTATAGATGGCGCGTTATTGCTTTGTGTATATGTTTATTTAATGCTCTTTTTCTTAATTGCTTATTTTCTTTTTGATAATTCTGTTACCTACCCTACTACAATATGAATTTTAGTAAATAGTTTCACGCTCAATTATCCAGATCGGATATAGCGTGTCTTATTTGCAACTGGTAATAAATAAAATAGGCATATATAATTGAACCTACATTATATTTTTTATGTATTAAAAATATTTTATAATATTTCATTCTATAAAATATAAGCGCGCTGTATAAATAAAGTTCCTTCCTTTTAATTTTTATTTTTGTGGAATTTTAAAGAAAAGAATGAAGATAAATTCCTGAACATTTTTTTAAAATTCAAAATAAAGATAAATTATACTATCGTGCCATGTTAAATCATTTGAATAAAATATGAATTGGGCAACATTTTTACTAATTTAAATACATAGCTATTGGAATAATCTTACAAAAGTGTGTTTACATTCTGAATTGATAATAGCTGAATAAAAAAAGGAATTTAAATTTCTATTAAATATGGAATTGGTATCTCACGTAAATAAATTATAAAGAATCGCAATGTAAATGGATGGTGTTATAAATAAATCTGTTTGTGATATAAAATGAAATATGCCATGAAATATAATATTGAAATGTCTATATACACGTACATTTTTGATTAAATAAACAAGTAGATATATTTAAGAAATACATATATTACTATAAAGTACGAATTATTTTCAAATAAAGCTATGAATATATTTATTTTATCTTTATATATATATGAAAAACATTAGAAAAAAATCAAATATAAGTGGGTTAGGTGTTGATATTAAAAATTATTTTTTCATGTTAAAGCGTATTTACGCAAATTTGGCCTTAAATACCCATTTCTTGGTTTTTCAAGAAGCCTCTGAGACCAAAAACCTTTTGGTTCGCAGTGGTACAGCCTGCTCCACGCTGACTAGAGCCAATAGCGCGAAACGCTTTCGTGGATGGCTTTTCTTGATAAATCAAGAAATTGGGTTGGCCAAATATCACGGAACAAGTTAAATAAACGTTTAGTTTATTTTTGCTCCTTTAGATGGCGCTCTTCCATCTAAAAACACATGTGCTCGTGGTCAGGATATGTTCTCTTTATTTTTACTATATATGTGTGTGTGTGTGTGGTGGTGTGCTTATCCTGTCGAATTACTGTGGTCGTGCAAAAGATCCTGTCGACTATCTGTGGTGATTTCCATGTTCCTGTCAGACTTACTGTTGTGATGTGATTATATTTTCGGATGACTCTAGTGTGGCATGTTGGTTAGATGCAGTCGTGGTGGCCACAATGATCAGAGTGGTTCAGGCGTGAATGGGATTGCACAAAGGACGAGTCATGTTGGATGTTACTTCAGGGAGAGTGACCAGAGGCCGAGAGAGCGGGTAGCCGGCGCTGATCGTGGAACTATTCTGGTGTCAGAGAGAGACTGGTGGTAATCCGACTATGTTTTTCGGACCGACAGTGTAATCGGAGACTTTCTCCTGTCTGGCGCCGGCTGTCACTCAATTTAATTTTATTATTTCGTTTTGTATTACATGGTGGTCAAACTGGCGAATTGGATTGTGTCTACAGTTTTGGTTGTTACACTAAAGCTATATGATATATGGGGATATAAGTATATATTGAAATATATTAGAACATATATATTCATATATTGTTCAACATGGGGGGGAGAAGTCCGACCACACCTCCCTGAGGTCCCCCCTGGACCCTTGGAATATTCGACCAAATTCTGGTTCGTTTCCAAGGTGACTAACGTGGCAACGGCACCCATTTTCCAATGAAGAGTAAGATAGTGGATATTGCTGCTGCTGTGATGGAGATGCATGGAGACATCTAAGACTCTTCTTTGGACACGACAACAACAACAACAACATTGTTACAACATCTCTCCACAGCAGTCGTTTGTTTGCGTCCAAGGCTTCTCCACCAAACTTTGCAGTGGTGGCAGAAACGCCATGTGTAATTTTCATTGTACATAGTTGTTTATGGAAAATTTGCCGGGAGGAAATTAATCCATGGAAGCAATGGTCGCCTCTCCCGTCAAAATAAACGTCAGAATCTGACGCCATCTATTGACCGTCGCCGCAACTAGCGGCATCGGGTCGGTGACAAAGCCATAACACCAACTTTGGCAAACTGATAAGCGTCCACCTAGAGACCATGGTTTCGGGCTAATGGCCCTCGTAAGTCTAGGGCGGACTTTATTCCATGAGATCCACACGGGATCAATAATTATAGAGCAATGAATGGCTACAAGGCACCATCTGGATTATATATCACGAGGAAGAGTGATCGGCAGGATCAAAATGGGGCAACCACAGCGGAAAGCCGCCAAGTTGTTAAACGTGTCTGAAACCGTGATACCCCGTATCTGGAGACATTCTAAACTACTGGGACCTTTCACTGGAGAAAAGCTGGAAGCCTTCCCAAGATGATAACCCAATGTGACGACCGATACCTGGCTCTAACAGCCAAGCGTTCACGAAAGATGACACCTTCCAACTCTTCCTGGAGATTTCCATGGCCAATTAAAGAATTGTATCCCGGAAAACCGTCTAAGGAAGGTTAGGAATCCTGCGATATGCGCCCCTTTCACCCCACTCCAGAAGAGGCGTCGCTTTGCATGGTGCAGAGAACATGTCAACTGGGATAATGACAAAATAAGTCGGGGTTTATGCTCAGAGAAATCCAGGTTTAGCCTGAATAATGATTCCGGAAGCTACAACATTTGGAAAGAAAGGGGCACACGCTACCACCCCTCAAACATCGTAGAAAAGGATGCATATGGCAGAAGGGGTTTGATGGTCTGGGCAGGAATCATGACAAAGGTCGCACGCTCCTCCATTTTTTTGACGGCGGGACTATGAACTCCCAGCGATACCGGGATTAGATCCTTTTCCGGGGGGCTGTTGGCCTGGATTTCGTGTCTATAGATGACAAATGTGCCCCACTCTGAGCCGGTCTGGTTAAGGAATATCTGGAATCCGAAGACATGTACAGAATGGAATGGCCGGCGAGGCACCCCGACCTCAATTCCATAGAACATGCAATCTGGGGAACCACCCAGGAGCTGACAACTGCTCTTGAACAGAAATAGGCTTTAATCCCAAATGAACTCCTGAACCCTCTTATTTCCAGCATGAGACGGCGGTGCAAGTGTTGCTTTGGCAGTGAGGGGCGGTCACATCCCCTATTAATTCCGCTGATACCTGGGATTTCCAAATATGGGATGTCTTTGGTGACTCCGGTCCTCTGTTTTTTGGAAGGAGACAAAGCAATTTTGTTCACACTTGGTTTTCTTGTGTCTTCAATAAAGATCACTTTGTACCAAATATCTTTCGGAGTTATTGTTTGAAACCCGATGTACATTATAAAAGGTACAACTTCCTGAAGGTTTGTCCATGAGTGTATGTACAAAGTATGTGTGTATATATTTGAATGACATATCTATTTATTCTTTATTGAAACCTATATTATTTGACCAATAAGGCGAAATTTTAGCAGGATATAGAGGGACGTTTGGAAAAAGAGTTGAATTCTTATCATCTCCCCTTACAGCTATTAATTAATAATATTTGAAACAATATTTGTTGGCCAAACATTCACTGGGGTCAAGTTTTCTTAATTCAATGATTCTTGGGAAAAGTGGGGAATAACTAGGAACTTCATGGCTGTATTCAATCACTATTATTTTTAGAGGTCTGATGACATGTTCAGATTAAAACATATTTTCAAAACTAAGGTCCAGTTTCGAAATGAGTATGACGCAGTTTTTGAAACTAAGTACCAGCATCGATAGCCTGCATAATTATTAATCACGATAAACACACGATAAAGGCCAGGATAATCATGATAAGTATTTTGTACTTTTTTATTACGAAGTGATGCCTAAATAGTTGCAAGGTTACACAGCCACGTTAGGAATACTTGTACTAACTGGTGAGTTTGAACTTGTGAAATATTCGGAGGCAAATTTAGAAATTAAATATTGCTCGATAATAAACCTCTACTACGAAGCGAGAATCTGTGATGGAGAGGCCGTTCCAATGTCAGCCCTCGGCCTCAAGTAAAAGAGTAATGCGCCCAACTTCTGTCAAACTTTATGATATCATTGTCCCAGACCCCCTCTTCACAGTCTAAATTTGGACGGGTTTCCTAATGTGTCTGAGGGTCTTGTCAAAAACTGAACTTTAAATAGAATATCTAGCCTATATATATCCCTCTCTCTCTCTCTCTGTCGCCACAATCGTTTTGGGATTTTATCTGATATTAATATAATGTATAATTGGCAGTGGGGATAGAGCAAGTTAAAATACAACACGTATATTATTTGACATATTTTCACTTTCTTCCCTGGAAAACCAAGTTAGAAAACAGACTAACTACTTCCACTCGTCTGACGCTAAGGTAAATTAAGTTTGGCCGGAGTCTCGTGCGTGACTCATCCCTGAGATTAAATTTAATTCTGTTTGAACGAGCGCATACCTAAATATTTAGATAGAATTATGCAGAGTGAGACTTTTTCAACGTCTGCGGGGGGCTTTCTCCGAGTTCCCGTGGTTGCCGAGCTTCCTGGAAAGCTGTTAATAATGGAGGCAGGAAATGTGCAATTACAGCGGGGGTCGTGTGTCGCCGACACCTAGTCGTGTTGTTCTACAGGCGACCTGGCGTGACATTCGTGTGTAGATTCTGTGTAGATGTCCTATGTGTTGAGCAATATTTTTTATTATCTTCTTGTGTATTGTAACTTACATTTAGTGTTTGGCCATTGCCCAATCGATGCAAATATTTGTATAAGAAAGGTTTTGGAGAATAAACAGTTGACTTGTTCATACAATGAATGTAATTCACTGTAAATTAATCACTCGAGGTTATTTGATGATTAAGGGCAACAAATCAACCTCGTATTTTTTATCCAAATTTTAAATCATTTTCCTTATTTGAAACTCGACAAGCCTTCAAGGGGAGAACCATCCCTTTCTTCAGGAAAAAAAAAGAAATGAAACCAGTTAAGAGGTAAACCTATATTAAACAGAAAATATATTAACACACACACATCTTAAATTATCTTAATTTAAATATTAAATCTTGATTTTATATATTTGTTGTTACACTATTTATAATTATTATACATATGAAAATGTTGTGTATATTGACATATATTACTACATATATATGGTATCTGGTGATACAAGGCGTGTTGGAAGCCTTAGTTGAAGGTTGAGGCAGTCGGATATAGGGTATAAAATACACCAAGGGACAGAGATGAAGCCGAGATCCCAGGGGGTCAGACGTAGCAAGTAGTGGCTACATCGCAATGAAGACCACCAGAAATATGGCCTTGTTCTTTAAAGATGGATAATATGGGGACTATAAAAGACCCAATTTGATGTTTGTGGAAGAGCGATTGCTCGTAGCATATTATATATTTATAATTGTATGTATTTCTACTCTCCTCAAAGCTTATGTCCATAGTTAATTTAAAATACCCATTCCAAGAGTCTATAAAACGAAAACAGAAAATGCAATATAACTGTAGTATGGTAGATTAAACTGGGGAAACCGCAGGGAGGGTTCGTCACTGATGAGCCAGGCCCTCACATTAATTTTTCATTGCAGTAAGGGCAGTAGAAAATTGTTTAATATTTAAAAGAATCATACGCGTCTATAATAGTTTCGAATTCTCATAAAAATGTTTTGCCTGTTGGTGATTGGGTGGAATTCCTGGCGTCAGTACCTAGGGAGAATGATAAAAAATGTCGCTCGATTTTACGAAACAATGTCAAATGCAAAAATGAAAAAAGTTTCGCTTCAATTTCCCCGTAGACTTCTTAACTCTGTATTTTAAATGGTTGCATTAAAACATAATGTAATTATTAAAGATTATATAATAAACAAAAATATAACTTTATTAAGACTTGCCGGTCTTAAATCAAAGTTATATAATAGTTCATTTATATATAATGTTTGACACAAAGCAATAACGCGCCATCTATACATATAAAATAAAACGATTTAAAAGCGCGAATGTTTGTTTTATACATAAAACGAACTTCTACTGTCCTTACTGCGATGAAAAAATATATTGGGAGGGCTTGGCTCATCAGTGGTGAACCCTCCCAGCGGTTTCGCCAATTTAATCCACCAGACCGCTTCTCAGAGCTCTAATACTGTATTGGATAATTCTGCTTTTATATGCTACACTGAAGGATGAAATCTTAGAAATGGTTTTCAAGTAAACTATGGACATAAGCTTATAAGACAGTAGAATTACATTCAAATATTTGCTTCGAGCAATGCTCTTCAGCAAACTATAAAGACAAGGCCAACTAGGAATAAATTAACACAAAGCAATAACGCGCCATCTATACATATGGAATGATCCAATACAGTATTAGAGCTCTGAGAAGCGGTCTGGTGGATTAAATTGGCGAAACCGCAGGGAGGGTTCACCACTGATGAGCCAAGCCCTCCCAATATATTTTTTCATCGCAGTAAGGACAGTAGAAGTTCGTTTTATGTATAAAAGAAACATTCGCGCTTTTAAATCGTTTCATTTTATATGTATGTTATGTATAGATGGCGCGTTATTGCTTTGTGTTAATATATATATATATATATATATATTATTATTAAAGATTTGAGTATGAATTGCTTTATTTAAAAAAAAACTGATGCGTCTTACACTTCATCAAACGGAATTCACGCGAGAAGAATAATAATGTATATCCAACCTACTTTGGATAATACATACAAGGTTTTTACTAACTATGCAAAACAACTATATATAGGCGTAATTATTATATATATAAATACAAGCAAAATATGATGATGAAAACCGTACCTAATTTAGGTTATCACAAAACCATATACAGTAGTAAAGGACAACTAATTGCAGAGCCAAAGTGTCCTTTAGGGAGAGGTGTCCTCTTACCGGAGAGTAGCTAAATTGTAAAAAAAATGGTAATTTTGCAAATGAAAACTGTCCTTTGTGGAGAGGTGTCCGCTAAAGGGAGATTCTACTGTATATATATGACAACAAATAAAAATCAATTGAATAAATATTTTGTCTATGTTGACGTGATAAAACACTAAATATATCGGAAAAGAATAGAAATACTGTTAGAAAAAGTAAACAGAATTGAATAATTAGGTAAAAGTAGGTAAATATTGCAAATTACAATAGCAGACCTGAATTGAAATTAAGTTTGTCAATTATTTTCTCTTAATTTTCTTTCTTATCAGGAATTGAAAACTAATCTGAATTTGTATTAGGGTACAAACGTGAATAAATATTCAAATTGTAACTTTAATAGATAACACATTTGTTGAGAACTTTTTTTTTCTTTTTCTACATTGATCAAAACATTATATATAAAATAAAACGATTTAAAAGCGCGAATGTTTCTTTTATACATAAAACGAACTTCTACTGTCCTTACTGCGATGAAAAAATACATTGGAAGGGCTTGGCTCATCAGTGGTGAACCCTCCCAGCGGTTTCGCCAATTTCATCCACCAGACCGCTTCTCAGAGCTCTAATACTGTATTGGATCATTCTGCTTTTATATGCTACACTGAAGGATGGAATCTTAGAAATGGTTTCAAGTAAACTATGGACATAAGCTTATAGGACAGTAGCGTTACATTTAAATATTTGCTTCGAGCAATACTCTTCAGCAAACTATAAAGACAAGGCCAGTTAGGCATAAATTAACACAAAGCAATAACGCGCCATCTATACATATAAAATAAAAGGATTTAAAAGCGCGAATGTTTCTTTTATACATAAAACAAACTTCTACTGTCCTTACTGCGATAGTAGTACTAGGACAGTAGAAGTTTGTTTTATGTATAAAAGAAACATTCGCGCTTTTAAATCCTTTTATTTTATATATATATATATATTAAGAAAAAGGGATCTACTTATCGTACAACCGAAAGTTGCTGATGGCTTGCGCCATCTATCGGAATAAATATCAACTATTCTCGTTGATTTTTATTCTCGATAGATGGCGCAAGCCATCAGCAACTTTCAGTTGCACGATAAGTAGATGCCTTTTTCTTAATGTATGCACCTTATCCCAGTACAATATTACATTTGTACTATTTTTTCATATATATATATATATATATATGTCACAATTTGTATATAACTGTATGCACCCCCGACCCACTATGTATGTTTTAAAAAGATTTAATAAAAGAACAAAGGTAACTGGAGGATAGAACGCCTTAGAGAAAAACCTAGGAAGTAGGCTTAGAAGAGAACACAACTATTAATAAAGTTACAGTCAACCTTATGACCCCGGAAATCATAAAAGCTAAGTTTAACGACCAGTATTTCCTGGGCAGGGCCGGGCGTGTCTTCCGACAAAGGCAGCAGCAAAGACCAATTAGAAAGTATCACCTAAATAGGTCAACCAATAGAAAACGGCCATGTGACACCTTTCGACCAATGGGAAAGAAGATAAGTCTTGGTGTTAAATCGAGAACCTAGAATAGTTAGTCATCGACTCGCTTCCATCGGAACAACACCTAGAGTCTTCGACTCGCTCTCACCAAGGTAACATCTGCTCTAGAGATCTCTCTCTCAACTCATCCCATAGTCAAGTCGATCATCACCATGTGATCCGATAGTTAATAGTCAAAATCGCTCCGCTTTCTCAAGCTTTCTTTCCTCCAAACCAGTTGCCTTTTATTTCAACCCATCAAGTGTTCTGGCTTATTTCCCTTGTGTGAAAACCTTTACCATTCAGACACCACGACTGCGCCATCACTTCAACTATCTTCAACCCCAAGAGTAAGGTTTCCCAGCATAGCATAATACCACAGCTATAATTTGAAAGTCGACAGGATATATTACGATATATATTGAAAGTCGACAGGATCATGGTGGAAAGTAACCAGGACGCAAGCAAAACAAACGGCAATGACAAACCGAGAAGGAAGACACTGGCAACGAGCGGAAAGAAGCTGGCAAGAAGCGAGGCGACCAGGCGCCTTCTAGCGGCCATCATATGGCAGATGACCGTGACCCTCCGACGAGTCAACGCCACGCAAGGTGAGACGGAGTTCCGGAGTCCCACCCCCGGGAGATATGACGCCCGTACCACCACCCCAGACAAGTGTCAACTTGGCCGGACACCGACCACCGAGGAGTCATCCACCGCCATGCCGTATCCGTACACCGCACCCGAAAGTAATCCCCGCGACCCGGGACGGTGCAAACAGTCCCAAAAACGATATCCCAGTACCGGACTTCACTTCAATTCCGCGGACGGTGCAACCACCCCAAGCCCAAGACGTCCCAGCCGAGCCGACCTTTCGAGACTAAGGTAGGCACCCACCCTATGGCGTCAAGAATTGACTTTGGACTTATATCTAACCCTACCTACCCCTTTAACCATGTATCTAAACATGTACCAAATGAATGCAAGCACGGGCTAGGCCAAAACCTGTCCCAAAGGACTCGCACAGCACCCAAAGCTTTCACACATGGAAACCCTTGCCTGCATTCATTACCCCAACCCCAAATATTTACATGCCACCATTCTAATCTCACACCACGCAACTTTTCACTCAACCCAATTGCCAGTACTATATGCCCACAACACATAAAGCCACAACGGCTTCAACCTACAATTCCAATAATGCCCAAAAAAGTGTCCGTACAACAACACAGCTCACCCACTTACCACACAAAATCCATACGTGACCATACGTCGTCACGCCACAATCACGCAAATGTACCTCACAACAAACACGACATTCACAATAACAATACCCAGACAGCACCCATCCAACAGGACGGTTTTCACGCTAACAAACACGCACCCATACGTCATCACGCAACAAACACGCACAACCCGCCCAACAAGCGCGACACTCGCGCCAAAAGACGACAACAACCAGTAAGCGCATGCACAACCGTTAAGAATAATACAATCACCCCGTCTACACAAAACATAGAAAAAATTCACGCCACCAAACAACCACACAATCGAAAAACATTGCGATCTTTCCTAAAAGCTGTGAACGCCTATAAAGAGTTCATTCCGGACCACGCCCGCTTGCGGACGCCACTTGTCAACCTTCTAAAAAAGGATGTCATGTGGGTCTGGGGTGACGAATGCCAGAAAGCGTTCACTAGCCTGAAAGAAAGCCTTACCACACACCCCACATTACACCTTTACCAAGAAGGTCTACCATGCCAGGTGTACTGTAACACCTCAACACTCGGCATTGAGGCATTCTTAAACAAGTCTACCCTGATGGGAAGACATACCCAGTTCAACATTTCAGCCGCTCTCTGCGTAGTCACGAGCGAAATTATTCAGACCTGGAACTACAATGCCTAGCCATTGTGGAAAGTGTGGATAACTTCCGCGCCTGTCTAATGGGCAGAAAGTTTACAATACTTTCTGACCATCCTGCATTGCAGTGGTTGAAAGAGATCAAAGCCCCGTCAGGCAGATTGTTTCGATGGAGGTTAAGACTGTCAAGATACGAATATGAGGTCCGTAGCATAAATGGAGTACAACAATATGAAACGGGCGTTGTAACTCGTATCCCATTTTGTGGCTTTCTAGATGCGCCACTCATAAAGAGCCAACAGTCTTCTCCACCGGGAAAATCTCGCGTGACTATGGATCACAATGAACTGCGCACCGTCTCCCGAAAAGGTGTACTTAAAACTATAGTCCCAAGTTCACTTACAGCCAGACTTCTTAAGTCCGTACACACACAACACCACCATCCAAACATCTCCAAGATGACGAGACTCATCTCGTCACAATATTATTGGCAGAACATGACACAAGACATCGCAAAACAGGTAAAAACCTGTCCCACCTGCCGATTCGCTAGAAGAATCGATGAATCCAACCAACACTACGTAAAACACCGACCCAACCCACAAATAAAACAATTCGTACACAAAATATGCCGCACACACAATACAACCAATACCGAAATTACACCACCTACGACAAACAAAAACGATTTTACATCATTCTTCCCAGATAGAGGAGGCCAGAAAATTAACAAAACCAATGCCAAGTAGAAGATTCAAGTCGCACACAAAATCAATTAGGCGGACAGGAAACGTAGTTCCGCGAGGCCATAAACTCGAGCAACCAGCCGTATGCAAACAGGGGGTGGAAGTCCCCATGTCCGGTTTCTAATTACCACCTCCCTCGACCAGCAGCTAAATCGAGGTCAAGCTGAGAACTTCTACATGTCATCCAATTTCATTCCCTCTCTTTTGGCCAACACATAAAATTAGGTCACCGCTTTTCCCATCCACAGATTCCTCTATGCCACCAATCTTGGATTCCAGTTCGAGCCTGCGTATCGACTTTTACAAAATGTAGTCAAATCGACTGTCACTCGAAAACCAAACAAACTACACGTACACACTTATAAATGAGTTCACATTCCTATTATAATTGATCATAATTACTTTACAAACTTCCAAAAACGTTACTTTTTCTCACCATGCATCAAGCATTCACTTTGGTTTCTTCCAACTTTTTATATTATTTTTGATTTCTCAAAAGCCCTAATAGAACTCCCTCGATTTTATTTCCAATCTCGAGTAGAATATCGTTTAGGCGCATTTTCTTTTCTTTTTAACCCACTATGTACCATAGCATTCATTTTGATTTCTTACAATTAAAAATTTTTGATTTCTATTAATTATACTCAACCTATATCGTCAACACCATTCTATTTTACCTCTTATATCACCACCAATGCTTGTATATAGCCTCTCAATACCCACAACTAATTTTCCCACAAAATTATTTTTCCCTTTACAGAATTCTCTCAGGCTAACCCCTTCTTGAATTCTTCACATGTAGGGGGCGCATCTGTCATAATTTGTATATAACTGTATGCACCCCCGACCCACTATGTATGTACAATGTATGTTTTAAAAAGATTTAATAAAAGAACAAAGGTAACTGGAGGATAGAACGCCTTAGAGAAAAACCTAGGAAGTAGGCTTAGAAGAGAACACAACTATTAATAAAGTTACAGTCAACCTTATGACCCCGGAAATCATAAAAGCTAAGTTTAACGACCAGTATTTCCTGGGCAGGGCCGGGCGTGTCTTCCGACAAAGACAGCAGCAAAGACCAATTAGAAAGTATCACCTAAATAGGTCAACCAATAGAAAACGGCCATGTGACACCTTTCGACCAATGGGAAAGAAGATAAGTCTTGGTGTTAAATCGAGAACCTAGAATAGTTAGTCATCGACTCGCTTCCATCGGAACAACACCTAGAGTCTTCGACTCGCTCTCACCAAGGTAACATCTGCTCTAGAGATCTCTCTCTCAACTCATCCCATAGTCAAGTCGATCATCACCATGTGATCCGATAGTTAATAGTCAAAATCGCTCCGCTTTCTCAAGCTTTCTTTCCTCCAAACCAGTTGCCTTTTATTTCAACCCATCAAGTGTTCTGGCTTATTTCCCTTGTGTGAAAACCTTTACCATTCAGACACCACGACTGCGCCATCACTTCAACTATCTTCAACCCCAAGAGTAAGGTTTCCCAGCATAGCATAATACCACAGCTATAATTTGAAAGTCGACAGGATATATTACCACATATATATATATGATATCTTGGGACCTCTGGGACCAGTGTTACCTAATGCTAGACGAACCTCGGTGTCACCTCTACCGTGCAGTCGTGGTGGAAGGCGACACAGCTGGGCCAAAGGTGAAATAAACAAACAGAGATTCCACTAAGAAGCGTTTGAACGTCAAGAAGGAATGGGACGAGGAGATTTCTGGCAGGAAAGGGTTTACCTCTATTGGAGCGGCCTGCGCGGCTGGACGAATGTTGGACTGAAACAAAGGACTAACTAACTGAGGCTTGGGGCCTGCTTTTTATAGCTTAGCTGGGTCCAAACAGGTCACTGCCCTTTTCTGACGTAAACAGGGGGGGGGAAGTTACATCATCCAGGAGGGCCACGACCTCGTAAAAATTGGACTGGGCTCGCTAGGCCTACTCTCCTATTCTCACCTAGGCCTGATTAGTTTTAACCTTAATTTTCTCCTGTTATTCTCCATTCCTTCTATCTGTACAGTCGCTATACTTTATTAGATTCTTACGCGGTACAGATTGATATTATACACATATACACAGTCTAGCCATAAATTCTGTTGCAAACAATTTTATAAATTAAATGATTAAGAAAAAAAACTAATGGAATATAAATACATATTTTATTAGCCAATAGGACATAGATTTTAAATATATACAAGCATTGAAAATGTTCTCCCTTATTTTTGACACAGGATCTCAAACGTTCGGGCCACTGATCTATGGTGGCACGCACCTTTTCTAAGGGTATTTCTTTCATTGCTCTCACCAATGCTGATTTCAATTTATCCAAATTATGATAACTTTTATAGCACACCTTCTCCTCTAAATATGCCCACAAACTGTAATCAAGGGGGTTTAAATCAGGGCTTCCAGAGGGCCATTCATTGGCCTTTATGAACTCCTGAACATTCGTCTCCAACCATTGTTGAGTTGACTTAGCTTTGTGAGCAGGAGCTTAATCTTGTTGAAATATCCAATGTTCTCCATTAAACATTTTTGTATTCATAGGCTTTACTATTTGTTACAAAATGTCTTATTTATAGTTTTTAGCTGTATTTTTTACCCCTTTGGCACAGAAGTGGAGATCTATTACACCTTGGTAGCTAACTCCCCACCAAACCATGACAGAAGAAGGATGGTGACTTTTTCAAGTCTTCTGACTTTCAAAGAAGCTTCTAGAGAGCTACGAGCATATATCCTATCATTCTGACGATTAAACCTTTCCTCGACAGTGAAAAATTTCTCGTCTGTGAAAAGGATTCTCTCATGCCACCGACCATCATGCTGCGCCAACAACATTTTTTATCTAACCCTTATAATATCTCTAAGAGCAGGGGTTGTCAAATGACCTGTGCGTCGTTTGAAAGCTCTCAGTCCAAGGTCTTATTTGATTATTCTTGAAACTATCTTGGAGCTAAATTTATCTGCTTTGCTAAGATCTTTTGTTTGCAGTGTGGATTTCGACGAATTCTTTCGCGAATGGCTTTTATAGCTGCTTGCGTTCGTTGCATGCGAAGTCGACCAGATCTTTCAAGGTCATCAATAGTGCAAGCTTTGTTGAACCTTTCAATGATTCGATAAACAAATTGACGCGTAATATTCAAATTTTGTAAAAGTTTAAAAAGGGTGAAAGATTTTGGCCTACCTTGTGTAAGGCTATTACAACTATAGGGTTTTCTTTAATATCCAAACCCATTATCAAAAAACAAATATATTTCGATTTTTTTCTGAGCACGTGTGAACGAGATATTCAAATAACAACAACTGTATTTTGAATACTTAACGCGGTCAAATTAATTTTTTATCTCTGATTTGGTTTTGTAACAATATTTATGGCTAGACTAAGTATATATTGGATTGAATAAAAATGGCAAATATTTTTTTTATTCAATCCAATATATATATTTTTATTACCTAAATATATATATTATATAATCTAAAAACTCAAATATTCTATATTTTGAAAATAGAGCAATCCATAAATATAAATCTTTAATTGAAAAGGCATATATTATTGGATCAAAATATAATTTAATTTACCAATATTTCAGTTGGCTGGACGCCAACCTTTATCAAGGTGTTATAACATTTTAAATTGTGTCGACAACAAACTCAGCGCCACATAACGTCAACAGAATTAAGTTTTAAAAAATTTTGTTATATTCAATGGGGAGAAAAAATTTGCTATATATATTTATATTATGGGCAAAATAAAGTTTGTAAAATATGGGTGTGAATATTTTGAAAATGAACAATTTTTACACATAGTACAAATAATTTTAAATATAAAATAGGCGTTATTGTGAATTTTCAAAATATTCACACCCATATTTTACTAAATATATTTTGTCCATAATTTAAATATATATAGCAAATTTTTTCTCCCCATTGATTATAACAAAATATTTTTAAAACTCAATTCTGTTGACGTTATGTGGCGCTGTGTTTGTTGTTGACACATTTTAAAATATTATAACACCTTGATAAAGGTTGGCGTTCAGCCAACTGAAATATTGGTAAGAT
Source organism: Cordylochernes scorpioides (assembly GCA_030710605.1). Classification (NCBI taxonomy): domain Eukaryota; kingdom Metazoa; phylum Arthropoda; class Arachnida; order Pseudoscorpiones; family Chernetidae; genus Cordylochernes; species Cordylochernes scorpioides. Next base: position 38,214,058 of record CP092883.1, read on the forward strand.
AAATGATATTTTGATCCAATATGTGCCTTTTTAATTAAATATTCTATATTTTAAAAATATATTTATTTTTATTCATTGGTAATTCTACTTTTTCTTTCGATATCAGAATGACTTTCAGTTTGGTTGTAAGTATGCGTAGTTAACATATCTATTAAGTTACTAATATAAGATTAACTTTATATTTTCTATATAATTGTAAAATAACTAATGTGTAATATTTCTTCAAGTAATTAAAAATAAAAGCTAATGGTAAATAATTGATGAATAATTGAAATAAAAAGATGTTAAATAATTATTTTTTTTTTCACGACTGCACCTTCAACCCTTTATCTTATCAATCCTTTAATTAACAGCAACAAAATTATTTTTAACATATATATATTTCAAACAATTTAAGATATTAAATATATAGAACATTTTTTTTATATTAAAGAAACACCAGAATTAGAGGAAATATTATTTTAAAATATATAAAAACGCCAATTTATACCAAAATAGAACAAAGGTGAATTAGGTGGTCAAATTAAGGAAACACATTTCCCGAATCCGTAAAATGAAATTTATTGTTGGTTTTCGCCATTTTTCAGAAAAAAAAAAAATACGCCAAAAATACAGATAACCCTTTCCTTCTCTCTTTGAGATGGCGTTTTATTGGACTGGATCAGGATAGGTCATCATTGAGTTCACTGAAGTGGTCGCTAAGATAGGTGCTCATTAATAGATGGGTAATTCACTGCAATATGGGCTATCATTATTATAAATTCAAAATATTGGCACTTAAATATACATTAAAATCGAATTTTATTTTCATATAAACCAATATAATGTATATATATAACATAGAACATATAATAAATATTAACGACCAATAACTCCTGTCAAGCCTGGAATTTTTTTTCAATTGCCCACCCCTCTACCCCCAGGTAGTTTGAGATATTGAAATGTGTTTTTAGTCATTTGTAATTTGTAGCTGTTTCCATTTTGATGCTAAATTCCGGAGAAAAAATCCACCATCTCCTGGAGCAATAGGCTAAAATCTCCCGGTGTAGGAGCCAACATCTTCCGAAGCAAAAGGCTAACATCTTTCGGAGAAAAAGGCCAATATCTCCCGGAGCAAGAGACAAATATTTCCCGAAGCAGAGGCCACCATCTCCCTGAGCAAGAGGTCAACATTTCCCGGAGCAAGAGGCCAATCTCTCCATGAGCAAAAGCCCAATCTCTCCCTGAGCAAGAGGCCAACATCTCCCGGAGCAAGAAAACATTCTCTACCTGAGCAAGAGGCCAACATCTCCCGGAGCAAGAATAAATTCTCTCCCTGAGCAAGAGGTCAACCTCCACCGGAGCAAGAGGCCAATCTCTCCCTGAGCAAGAGGCCAATCTCTCCCGGAGCATGAGGTCAACTTCACCCGGAGTAAGAAGCCACTCTCTCCCGGAGCAATAGACTAAAACCTCCCAGAAAGGTGATTAATACTCTCGAATCATGTAGCTTACATCTTCTCTACCAAGGGAACACATTTCTCAGAGCACAGATGAACACACAAGAATATTTCAAATCTTCTATAGCAATCTAAAACATCTCCCGGAGGAAGGAAAGAACACTAACGGATCAGGTAATGATAATTTTCGGGAGCAGAAAGCAAAATTCCGGGCAACTCCACGTTGACGTAGGTCACTTATCCGTCGCTGGATTCCAGGAGCACAATACCAAACCTTCGAGGCAGGCCGTTGCAGATGAAAGCAAGACGTGTAGGACCAGGCTGAGCATATGATGGATTATTCTTGTTTTACCATTTTTAGTGCATGTGATTATTTAAGGCCTATATTTATCTTGTAATTATGGGAATAATTTGTGAATCCAATGAGTCTCTTGAACCCCGCAGATTCTATAGAAGGTAACAGGGATATCTATCTAAGAACATATTATCTCAGTTAGACAATAAAAATAATTTTATTGGCATCTTGTCAATACATGCAAAAGGGCACAGTCTGCACAATTTTAAAATTATAATTATTTTATTATATGCACTATACTATGTACAATGAATATAGCGCCTCTGCCAGCGCTGCAGAGTTTGGTGGATAATCGACAGCGGGTCTCTACAAAGAAAACGTAGAACGCGTGCATCGCGGCTGAGGAGATGGTGACGGCGTGGTCCTCGAGATAAACTGGAAAGATCCAGGACTGCAAGTTCGGCCGATGATGAAGAACACTTTTCGGATGACAGGGCGAACGGCGCTGTAGGACCAGTAGCAGTGGGCCAGCGACAGGTCGCTGGAGCCTTATCTCAGTTAGAGGAGAGACAAAATTTGAATAGACCTTTTAAAATTTAAGAATATTGTACTATACATAGATACCTGAGAATGCAGTAATGGATCAAGGAGTATGAGATGGGTTGGTGGTATAGAGAAAGGCCAGGGTGGTAGAGTGGTACTGACATGATGTGTAAACCACTGAGCGAACATAACACTCACCGTCTCGTACGGAGAGAAGTCTTTGTGTACTCTGGAAATGATCCATAACCTATTGTTAGGATCAAAAGAAAACTGACAATATCAAAATAAAAAAGACGAATCCGCATTGGCATTTGGTCGTATTTTTATGACTTTAAACTTTGTGCTTATTCAACCGTGGCTTGGCAATGTCGACCATTTATTTATATTTCGCAATATATAATATATAGAATACACACAAGCTACAAAAATAGAATCTAAAAGCAAATATTATTGAATTTTAAAATACATTATTATATATATTTCATATATATACGAATATTTTTGCTATTAAATAGTTTATTGTATATTTTATTTTATTCAACCCCCGCAAAAGAGAAACAGATTATAGAAAAAGAATTAAACGCCATCATATGACAAATGTTTTCTAAAGAAAAATACATTTCTGAAAAAAAAAAAAGAGAAATTGTCTTGGTTCAATATCCAATCCTGGAGCAAACGGAGAATATTTAGGCCATCGTTTTTATATCGCAGGAACAATATTGTCTTATATATAATACAAATACAATTCTAAAATAAATAAAAGTCCCCTTTTCTTGCTTTGTTTAAAAAGAGCTTTAAAAATCTTAATCAAGACCTTTGAATGAAATCGATTGCAGGCGGAAAAAAGAAAAGTGTAAGTAAAAAATAATTCCTTTTTGTCAGTAAAAAAATGGAGGAAATAAAATTTTTCTACGTTTTTATTAAACATTTTTGTAAGAATTAAACGAATAGCCATTCGCGGAACGCTAAATGTTTATGGAAATAATATTTTCTAAAGTTATATTTCTATTAGTTTTGAATGCTCCATAAATCACGTTTTTCCTCGCGTCCTTATACGTTTTTTTTTTTTTAACTTTATTCTTCCATGTTTCCCCCCCACATGCGGTGGAATAATGAAAGTTGTCCTTGCCAACTGCTAAGGAAATATGAAGCTTCCTTCCTCACTGGTGGATTTCCCAGAAAGAAAATGTATTTTATACATAATTGAGACCGCGGGATGGCTTATTCTGCCTTGGGGCCTAGCTAATCTTACCTTAGTTTGGTTACCATCACGGCCATCTTTTTTTTATTTCTTATTTTCTTTACTGTCGTCTGGGATTATATTGTAGCGAAGAAATAATTTTTTTCAACTTTATTATTTATTTAATCAATGAAAATACCCAGAATAATATAATTCTGTATTTATATGAAATTTTGGTATATGTTTTATAGCGCTTTGTTGTTAAATAGTATCTAGCTGTAAATAATTTGTTACTTTTCAATTATAATCGCTTAGCCGGGCTGATGTCATAAATATCATCTGCTTTATCATTGCGATCTGCATAGTCATCTATTACTACGCTACAATATTTAAATTGGTTTATTGCTATTTATTTATAGCATTTAAATTGTCTTCAGAAAAGGTTAAATAGTTTTTTCCTTTTGATATTATAGTTCAATTTTCTTTTATTTCTTAAAATATATTGATATGATTAAATACTATGTGGTATTCAATTAAAAAGGCATATATTGGTAAAATAAATGATATTTTAATCCAATATAGTCTTTTTAATTAAAGATTTATTTATGGATTGCTCTATTTTCAAAACTATGTGGTATATTAAAAATATATTTTATAGATTTTTAGATATGTGATAAATTTTCGCCGTTTTTAAAGAGTTTACCCTAAAATTATGCAAAATATTGAAAATATCTAATATAATGATAGGGTTAACCATTAATGAGCCAAGCCCTCTCATTTAACAACTTTCATCATTGCAGTTAGGTCTGTAGAGATAGTTTATTTGCTAATTCTGCCACGTGGAAAATTAGGAATGACAAACTTCAGGATGACACAGCAATTTATTTAAGGTAAGAACAAACTATTAATGATAAATAAAAGATAAGCAATGAGGGAAGTTTACAGAGTAGCAAAATATAAACATTAAAATGATATTCTGTTAATAAAATAAATACTTTGCTACAATATTTATTATAAGAAACATTGCCAATAATAAATTTAATGTGTGCGTATGGAAATTTGATCATTTTTGAATTAAGTATTTAACGTTATGATTCATCTTCTTGAAGAAGGAATAGAAGTTTTAGGCGACGAGTTTCTTTTATTTATGCTGTATAATCAGCAAGCTTTCGGACTTTGACGTCCTTCAACAGGCCTATGTCTGGCGATTCGTTCTATTGTAATTTGAATTCATCTTTTTATAAATTTACTGATGGCGACATTTCACCTCAACGACGTGTTCCAATTTACGACGATTCTAAGTAGCAAAATTATTAATTGTCGCTTGAACCCGGACGTTGTCTGTCATTGAGTAACTACAAATGCATTAGTTTGTAGCTGTCATCTATTTGTAGCACTATCTGCCTCTTCCAAGGGAAAACCAAAACCATTCCTAGTTATTTGATCGCTAATTCTTTTCCTATGACATTTTACTCTACTAGGAAATTTCCTTTTTTCACAATTCTTGAAATTGTTGTTGATAATTCTCTGTTAATGTTGAGGTAGCATATGGGCTGGAGTATTTAGTTTTTTCATTTTGAAAACTAAAATACTCCAGCCCATATGCAACCTCAACATTAACAGATATTTAACAACGACAATTTCAAGAATCAGAAAAGGACATTTTAAAGGAATGAAGATAAACCTAGTCATGACTAGATCCTACAGAAACTGTTACAACACCCAACTTATTCTGGACCATATATACAGTTGCCCAGCCATCCTTGCAGCCCTCTATATGGCAGATATCAATCCAGAAGAGGACATCCATAAAGACAAGGTACCTCAGTTGGCCGGTATTGTGATCAGGGTGCATTACCGATCTGATCTGCTTCATGGACAAGACACCACCACCCTTTTTCACAAATATGCACATATACATCCACACATATACACGAGGTACGTAATATTTATAAAATATATATTATACATTAGTGACACCATTAAGCACAGATTTTTCTTTTTTAAAAGAAACCAACACTTCCTGATTTCATTACTGCGATTAAAATTTTTACGAGGACCTGTCTCATCAGTGGTGAACTCTCCTAACGGTTTCAGAAGTTCAATCAACCATACACATTTTTTATATCTAATATGGTAGTGGTAGATACTGATTATATATCCGACATTGTAGGGGGAATCTAAATAAACTAGATAAAGCAAAGCACAATATTATTAAAGAAATTTTAGAATGCTTTATTATTACATTTTTAACCTTCTGCTTTGTTGTCACAAACACAGAAATAAGTTTTCATTATATATAATACGAATTAATACGAAATTAAATCAAAATATGAAAACTCGATCGTATAAAAACATCATAGATTATTTACTTCTAACTACTTTTTACGGGTCGAACATTCTAAATCTCTTCGTGGAATGCACCAGCCAAAAAGCAAATATATGTTACTGATATGTTATCGATAATGAATTTCATCAACAAATATGCGAAACTTGGAATTATTTTATTTTTATTTCGACTTAGAGCGCTATTTCCCCCTAGGGACACTTGCACTACAAAGATAAACTAAACATTGAGAGGAAAGAAAGAAATATATTTGAAATATGTTCAAGAAACAGTATGCAAGTCTTAGATGAAAAGAGAAAAATATCAACACAATTGAAATATGTACAAAGGGTTGGTATGCAAATATAGTTAAATGAAATCAAATTTTGAAGTATTGTGTGTATTCGAGGAAAACAATTTACAGATGGAGGAAGGTTTTAAGGAATATTTTATAATTAAAACATGTAATATTTTAGAGAATTATTCATTTAAACAATGCTAAAACAGAGGTAATTTTTAAATAAAAGCGTTTCAAAGGAATTAAGTAGTTTTTTATAAAATTCAAAATAAATCTGCAAAATTAGTTGAATTTTTATATATTTGTGTTTTGTTGAAATTAGATTAAACTAGTGTAGTATTTTAAATAATTACAACTCTTTTTAAAGCAACAAAATAATTATTTATTGCATTTAGCAAGACAAGAGGAAAACAAAAGCCAACACGGAATGCCAAAAAAAAAAACTTTTAGGTTAGTTCCTATTCCAAATCTAGCTTTCACACAGAGTATTCAAAAATAAAATGCGACAATCCCTCCCCTGTGTGGAAGCTTCTATCAAACAAGTCCGAGAGAGTTTATACAGTTTTTATGTTTCTCCTTGGGAAGACTCTTTGTTAATAGGTCCGCTTCCATTTCGTCACTCCTAACAAATTCAAGGTCGATTGTTCCTTCTTCCACAGCATCTTTTATAAAATACAATTTTCTGTTTATATGTTTCGTCCGGGAAGTTATTTTTTCAGATTTAATCCACTTGATAGCAGATTGACTATCTGTTTTAAGCGTTGTAGGAAAGTTCGCATCCTTACATAGTTCTTCTAAAAGTCCTTTAATCCATTTTACTTCGCACATCCCTTCGCATATCGAAATCAGTTCGGCTTCGCATGTAGACAGAGCCACCAAACTTTGTTTCTTGCTTCTCCAACTGATCAGGTTGTTTCCCAGTTTAACTGTGTATCCGGAATAGGACTTTGCGTCATTTGTTGAACACCAGCTTGCATCTGTGCTGACAAGAATGCTATTTTCTGATGGCTTGTATCTTAACATTTTATCTCTGGTGCCCTTCAGGTATCTATATATTCTCTTAACTCCTGTTAAATGTACTTCTCTTGCATCATTGCAAAATCGGGATAAATTGCTCACATTAAAAGAAATATCTGGACGAGTTCCGGTTTCCAAATACATCAGGGATCCGATCATCTCTTGATACAATGTCCTGTCTACTGGTTTAGAGTCTTGACATTCATCAAAACTTTGGTCTCGATCTCCCGGAGTTTGTACAATGTTACATTCCTCGAGTGCAAATTTCTTCAAGATTTTATCGATATAATGGGCTTGAGATAGATCAAAACCGTATTCTGTTTTCTTTATCTCTATACCAATGAAAGGTTCATTCTCCCCTTTTTCTTTTAAAGCAACAAATATTCATATCTCTGATGCTAGTTTTTCATTAAAGGTTTTATATGTTCCAGCTATTATTAGATCATCCACGTATAAACCCAATATTCCATATTCCTTTCCTTTTCTAAAAGTGTACACACATGGATCATATTGCGATATTTTCATTCCCAGTTGTATCAGTATCTCGTTGATCTTTTTATTCCAACAATGTCCCGATTGTGGAAGTCCATATATACTTTTTAACAATTTGCAAACTTTGTCTTCTTCACCTTTTTCAACAAATCCTTCCGGCTGTTTCATAAAAATAGTTTCCTTCAATTCTCCGTAAAGGTAGGCGGTCTTCACATCATATGATGTTATAACCAAATTCAACTGAGCTGCTAGAGCTACAATTGCACGAATACTTTCTTTTCTGATCACTGGTGAAAATGATTCCTCATATTCTACGCCATATTTTTGATTACAACCAATAGCAACTAATCTAGCTTTTCTTCTATAAACACCCTCACCAGGCGTACTCTTTATGCTAAAGATCCATTTGCAGTTTATGATCTTCATATTCTTTTCTCTTCGAACGAGAGTCCACACCTTATGCTTGTCAATAGAGTAATGTTCTTCTTTCATTGCTTCGAGCCATTCATATTTATTCTCGCAGTTAATCGCCTCCTCATAATTTTCGGGAATACGTTCTTCTGGTTCTAATATAAAATTCACGTTATTTCTTTCTTTTATTCTTTGCGAACGTCGAGCGCCATGTTCAAGCAATTTCATTTCTTCTTCTCTCAGTTTTGCTCTGTGTTTTTGCTCTAAAACCTTTTGTGTATCTCCCTTTTTGCGACCTGACCTTACAATTCTTTCCTCGTTAGGTTCGTCTAGCGTGGGAATCGTTTCTTCATTTAGTTCTGAGGTTTCTGGACGCGTCCGAAGGTCGATTTCCTTATCATTTTCCTCTTCCTTTTTATATGCAAAATGGTCGTAATTTGTGTCTTCTTGAAGATTTTTTGCATAATCAATTCCTTTCTCACTTTCGACAAATTTTACTGATCTTACTTCTTCTATTTTCTTAGTGATTATGTCATACACTCGATAAGCCTTTCTTTTCAGAGAATAGCCTACAAAAATACCTTTTCGACTTTTGGGCATAAATTTACTTCTATGTTGTTGTGTAATGGGCCAAAACGCCAAACAACCGAATATTCTGAAATGTCGAATGGAGGGTTTTCTTCCTTTCCATTTCTCCATTGGTGTATCAAGCTTGATTGACCTATGTGGAGTACAGTTTTTGACATATGATGCAGTAGCGACTGCCTCCGCCCAGAAAGCCATGGGTAATCCTGAATCAAACAATAATGTCCTTGCTGTTTCAATTAGGGCTCGGTTTACTCTTTCCGCAACTCCGTTACTTTGTGGCGAGTAGGTGGTGGAGAGTTGGTGGTGTATTCCATTTTTAATTAAGAAATTCTTGAATCTGTGATTAGTGAACTCTGTGCCATTATCAGTTCGCACATCCTTTATTTTCAGGTTTAGCTTATTTTCCACTCTTGCTTTAAATTCTTCAAACTTCCCCAAAGTTTCATCTTTGTTTTTCAGAAAGTAGACAAAGGTTCTTCGGCTGAAGTCATCAACCAGAACAAAAAAGTATTTTGATCCACCTAGAGATTGGTATGGCATTGGACCACACAAATCCATATGCACCAATTCAAGGGGTTTGGTTGTACAGTTGGTGGTAACGGGATGGTAAGGTTGTCGAGTCAATTTCCCCATTATACAAGCTTCACATTCTGGCAAGTTCTTAAATTTAACATTAAACCCCAATACCACATTCCGTTGAATTATCTCTTTCATGTACGCTTCGTTCAAATGATTCAGTCTTCTATGCCACAAGCTGATATTGTCATTTGAGAAATCATCTTTTGTGGTCATGACATTCTCCGTATTTCCCGAGTATTCATCTCTAGACCTTCCCATACATCCTATCCTGGATTTGAGCCTCTGCAATTAAATCATCCTGTTCATTGTAAATCTTTGCTCCATCTCTATTGAAAATTACAGTATTTCCTTTGTTAGTTAATTCGTATATTGATAAAAGATTAGACCTTAAGTTAGGTTCATGCAGAACTCCTTTAATTTGAACACTCTCAATTCCGTTTTCGGTACAAGTAGAAACCTTGATATCACCTTTAGCTGTAGCATGTGTAACTTTACCTTCTTCTGCCAAATTTATCTCACTTTCATAAGGCATTACATTTTCCATCCAGTCCAAGTGTGGAGATAAGTGCGTAGTACACCCTGAGTCAAGACACCAGGTTTGTATCTGACTATAATTATTTGAGGAGTTTTCAAAAACTCGATCTGTGCTGGTATTGAAAGTTTGTTCCGCAGGCTTGCTTGAGACGGTATTCGCATTATTTCTGAAATTTTGTTTGTTATAGTTCGTATTTGAATTTGCATTTCTTTTCCCATGTTGGTCTTGAGTTCGCTTATTTTTGAACCAGCAATCTTTAGCTAAATGTCCTTTTTTATGGCAAACAAAACACTCCTTTTGTCGATTCTGTTGATAGTGATTTCTTCTGTCTTTACTTCTGTAAGCCTGTTCATTTTCATCAGAATGACTCCCATTCATCTTAGAATTCATTCGATTCTCTTCCTCTCTAAGTGACTGCCGAATTTCATCAAGAGTTAAGTCCCTTCTAGTTCTCAGTACAACAGCGATCTTTTCCAATCTTGGATGGATACCTCGCACAACATGAAACGCTAGTTCTCTTTGGGATATTTGGTGTCCGGGTGAAGAACTTTGAGAGGCAATATTTTTGGCTCTAGCCATATATTCATTTATGGATTCATTATTTTTCATCTTGATATTCTTAAGTTCAAGTCCAATATCAATGATCTTTATCTTCTAGGATGCCCGTGTAGATTTTCTTTAATTCATCCCATACTTTCTTTGCTTTAATTTCATCTAGAAACATTCCTGCTTGTTCATCTGATAGAGTTGTAATTATAATTCCAAAGACTTCGTCATTCTTTTCACTCCATATTTGCCAAGCGACTTCATCTTTTATATCAGGCTCGGGATCCGAAATTGCGCATTTAAATAATTTCTTTCCACGTAAAAGTGCTCCGACTTTTAAAGCCCAAATCGGATAATTTGTTCCTGTTAAAGGTTCAATTTTTGTCGTTGGCGAAAAATTTCAATCCATTTTAGCCTTGTTTTTCAACTTTTTAAAATTAAACAATATAGTTTAAAGGTAGTTTATAATTCAAAAATGTTTTTTTTTTCAATTCTTCTATTTAAAACTTTCTTTTATCAATATAATTCAAATTCTATTGAAACATATTTCAAAATTTACATACCTTGATGCAGAAGAGATCTTTGTTTACCGATTAGAATAAACGTATCAAACTTCTGATAAAATATTTTCACTTTTTCTCAAGTTTTAAATTGAACCGCGCTCTGCTACCATAAATTGTAGTATTTTAAATAATTACAACTCTCTTTAAAGCAACAAAAGAATTATTTATTGCATTTAGCAAGACAAGAGGAAAACAAAAACCAACACGGAATGCCAAAAAAAAAAAACTTTTAGGTTAGTTCCTATTCCGAATCTAGCTTTCACACAGAGTATTCAAAAATAAAATACGACAACTAGTTTGATACATTTAGTCCATTGTTTATTCTATGATCTTGGAAGAAGAGGCAATTTATCAGCAGACGAATAAAAGTCTGTTCCTCACATCCACAGAAGCATCTTGAATCTTGCACTGCTTTGATGAATTTTAAAAACCTAAAATTTCCGTGATTTGTAATAAATTGAGAGTTGTGGAAATTTGCTCGAAAATAGTTCGGAATGTTAGCGGGAAATAAACTTTGAAATGTTTGGTTAGTATTTTTCTTCAATAATGTCATTCTATAGTTTACAAAATTTTCAAGTATGTCTGGAATATCCAAGTCATATCGCTGTTGGTCCTCAATCGATAAATTATTCAGATCATTAAAATATACAGTTATCAGCATCATAATCAAGCAACAATTCTTAATCAATTCTGTCACCGTTTGCTTTTGTGAATGGAATAAATACCCAAATATGGCCATTTCTCATAACCATCGGTGGTTCAGTGGTAGAATGCTCGCCTGCCACGCGGGCGGCCCAAGTTCGATTCCCGGCCGATGCATTTTTTTTTGACAATTTTTAAAACTCATTTATATATTATACAAGAATGACATCCACGGCGCCAATTTATAATTGTAACGAATAGTATTTGAATAAAAGCATTTAATCGGGTAAAACCCGGGCGTTGCCCGGGTCATTCGGCTAGTATTTTATATTTATGGATTCCATATAGTCCCTAATCAAAGGAATATTTGCCAGAGTATGCACACAACTATAGCTATTTGTATTATAAGTTTGTGTACACCATAATAATATTTGATATTGGAGTGAGTTAAATTTGTGTATATAATTTTTACTTATATATTTATACCAGACCTCAGTTCTATAAGTGAGTATCGGTCTAAAGATTGTTTTGTATAAAATGAGTCTTTTCTTTGTGCTTGGTCCCCAAGATTTCCACATATCGAAAAAAGTATTTTTTTAGTCTTTGAGTTCTATTTAGTATATTTTTCAAGTGAGGATTAAAATTTGATTTATTCTTCCTTCTATGGTTTGCAAAGGTAATTCCCATAATGTTTATTTCTTAAACAGGCGTAATAATATTATTTTTTAATTTAATTATATTAGATCCGTGTGTTTTTGCAAACTGTAATGAGAGTCAGCAGAAAAAGAAGCATATCTTATTGTGCAAATATGAAAGTTTTAATTACATTTCCCACCTTTTTTATAGATTGTAGAATATATATTTTTGTCATTGGATGAACATTTAATACAAAAACAAGAATTTATGTATTCTCTACTTAGATATCGCAATTAAGTTATTCAGGGAATAATTTTGAATACTTATCTTTTAAGTAATTACAGATTTATGATCAAAGTTGTATCTTTCAACTTAGTTCCTATCAAATATATAGAGCCTATTCTATTTTTTTTTTCATGGGTCGGTGGAAGAATGGTCTAAACCGTTAATTTTCGACCGCTACGACCCGGGTTCGATTCCCGCATTGAGTACTTTTTTCTGATTTGAAAATAAAATGCTCCAATGGCCCACAAATTCTTACAAAAGTTCAACCCCAGAAACGAGTGCAAGTAACCAAACGGGGCTGTAGCACATTTTTAAGTACAAAGTCAAACTGCTTTTCACATGTGTAGACATGTGATGCACTTATAGTAAAAACAGTCGCCCACTTATACCCACCTTGATTATCATGGCCTGTACCACGTGTACTAGGAATAAGCAAAAAAAAAATCTCATGAATGAACAGTCAGTTCTGGCTATTCAGTTCAATCTGTTGAGGGTTTAAGTGTTCATAACGCGTCATGCTATAATATCTTCTTTAAGTATATCTGGAATTTTACAGAATCGATAGTATCATACTTTAGAAAAATATTTTCTCAGCTAAATTTAAAATAATAAATAAAATCGATATAAAAAATCTAAATATCAGGAATATTGGTGTAGAAGGAAAATGTAGATTATAAGCACACCAGTTTCATGAATTAATGATTGTGACGAAACCAATAAAGGAGATAATCCCAAGCGAGAATAACATCGAACTTAGCATTTATCAAATTTAGTAAATATTCTAATAACCATGGAAACCCAATGTTTGGTAAATACTGGGTCGTTAGCTAGATAGCAGTAGCAATCCATGAAATCGTTAAAATATTGTTTTATTTATTCGTACCTTTTTTTCTCTATGAATCAGTTAATAGGTTTTGATTATCACTACGAGATTAAAATTATATTTTAAATGTGTGCAACTTTCGTTCCTGAAATTAATATAATCCATAATGAATACGTTCCAGACTTGATGCAAATACAAGTAAGATATAAAAATGACATTTCTTAATAAGGATTTATTCTTTAAAGTGACGCTATTCATAGTAAATACGCTGAGAATCGAGACAAGCCTAGACTAAAATGTACAGTTTATTAACAACTTTCTCAATATATATAAAATATGATATTATTAGGCCCTCATCTAGCCCCTTTAGTTCTCCTGCATTATTAGTGAATACAAAATCTGATGCCCCAAATCACCCAACAAGACTCTGTATAGATTATAGAAAACTTAATCAATAACAGTTCAGAAACATACCACAATTCCAACTAATAGAACAAATTATAGATAGGTTATCACAGTCAAAAATATATACTATTCTAGATGTTAAAAATGCATACTGGCATATAACCATAGATGAAAAATATAGATATAAAACTTCATTTGTAACACAATTAGGATGTTATGAATGGATTAGACTTCTATATGGTCTAAAAAATGCACCTCCACAATTTGAAAGGATTAAATAATATAGAAGCAGACATACTATCAAGAGCACCTGTATCATTTTACCTAACAACAAACTTATTATTCATAACATATTTATATATATTTATAACAATGAGAAACCCGCCTTTATTTCTCCAGGTTGTTGTCCTCAGATTACAAACGTATCTTCTCAAAGAAACATTGAGAAAAAGTGGATAGCTCATTGGAATATTGATGTTGGTAAATATCGTTTTAGATTCAAAATATGCCACGAGTCTAGAGCGAAAACAACCGTAATTATTAAATCAAAGCTGAGCGTTTTTTTTTTTGCCTATCCTTAGTACACGTGGATAAAGGCCATGATAATCATGGTGGGTAGAAGTTGATGACTGTTTTTACTGTAAGTGCACCACATGTCTACACATGTGAAAAGGAGTTCGACTTTGCACTCACAAATGTGGTAGAGCCCCGTTTGGTTACTTGCACTCGCTGGTTGGGTTGAACTTTTGCAAGAATCGGGGACCATTGGAGCATTTTTTAAATTAGAAAAGGTACCTAATGCGGGATTCGATCCCGGGTCGTAGCGGTCGAAAGCCAACGGTTTAGACCATCCTTCCACCGACCCCCTAAATCTGAGCGTTATTTGTATCATAACGATGCCATCTTTGCCTCTTTTAAGAATCATAAACCTTTAAAAAATAATATCACAGAGCTCTTTGGATTAACGCTACACTGCATCCTAAAACAGATATACAGCATTCAATAAATTTCCCTATTACAGCACTCAATGGCCGTTTCTACAATTATTCATCTATATAACATTTAATGAATGAAAGGATTGTTTGCAAAAAGTTTCTTTATTCTTAAATTTGGCGAGCTTTCAGGCGTTAGCCCATCATCAGGCCGACATCGCAAATATACATAAAATAATACAAAATCTAAACTATATATTTAGTTTAGATTTTGTATTATTTTATGTATATTTGCGATGTCGGCCTGATGATGGGCTAACGCCTGAAAGCTCGCCAAATTTAAGAATAAAGAAACTTTTTGCAAACAATCCTTTCATTCATTAAATTATTTATTGCAATTATTCAGGTTTTTATATATAACATTTAATATAAAAGAAGCTTTTTGCTCTAGTTTTTTCTTCAGTTTTTATTTATAAACGTCACAATTTACGAGTGATTTGCTAGAACATCGTGCGCTCACTGGATAATCCGAAATGGATCAATATTTTGATGCTCTTAAATTTCTTTTGTCTGAATAGTATTAATGTTTTACTCTTTAGAGTCCGCGTTTACAAATGATTGAAGAATAATAATCAGAAAAAAACTTTGTTCTACTACACAATAAAATAGTTGCGGAAATTTCATTTTTTAAAATGATATAACAAATCATTCTCAGATTAATACTTAATTAATAAAATTAAAGATCTAAACTATATATAAATTGTATAAAAATAAAGTATCTGTGTAAATTCGTTAATTTTTAACTATTTCAGAATTGACCAAATACCTATTCTTAATTAATCAAGAAAAGCTAACCACGTTTTCACTTCATATTTAGTTTCATATTAATATGTTTATTCGAGTTTAAAGAAGTGAATTAAGAGGATATTACAATATATTCAAGGAAACATTACCCAAGATATGGAACAATTCGGATTTGTAGAACTAAATCTACTCCTGTAGTTGCTGGTGGTGACAAAGAGATGGAAAATCTCGGTAGATTCTGCACAAATAAATGCAGCCGCCAATGGCCATGCCTCGGGCAAGATCAATAGCGCCGAAAAATGGCAATTTTATTCCTTTCAGAGGGAGCTAACTGTCCTCATGGAAATGGGGATGGAATGCTTCCCATTTGGCCGACCTGTATTCCTTTCTTGGTGCTTTATCTCTGTTCTCTGGAATTATACCACAGGAACACCTCTTATGAATATCAAACTGAGTAGCTAGCCGCTTTTAGAAAATCAAAAATGATTTTACCAAACTAATCCTACCTTGAATTAGCGACCAAATTCAGAATTGGCCAAGAAAAAGCATATTTTTGGAGTACATTTCATGGGAGAGTCTACTCTGTATATCTATACAGTAGAACCTTCCTTTAGCGGACACCTCTCCACAAAGGACAGTTTCATTTGCAAAATTACCATTTTTACAATATAGCAACTCTCCGGTAAGAGGACACCTCTTCCTAAAGGACACCTTTCTCTGCAATTAGGTGCCCTTTACAGGGAGGTTCTATTGTACTAGAAGATAAAGCTAAAATATACTGCAAAGTGCTTCTTATTTTATTTTTTATAACGGTTAGCTTTCAAGTTAGGCAACTCTCTCTTCTCCAGAACGACGTTTAACAAATTTTATCGCAAATGTTTTTTTTAACAGAGAACGAAAAATCGTAATTTAAATTATTTTAAGGAGTAATAACGACTATTCCTATCCTTAGGGATGAAGTTTGAAAGGATAATTTGTGAAGAGTAATGATGAACAGAAAAATAAAAGTGCCCAGGGATGGGAAGCGAATCCGGACGTTAGCGATAACAATAGGTTTTATAGAGATATATCTTTTCTGTTATAGGATTAATATAATTCAAGTACGTTCCTTCTTCGTATATAATGCACATATAAATTTAACCCAAATTGCGATTTAGGCACGAATGTTTCTTTTAAACATAAAACAAAATTCTACTGTCAAATATACGATCAAATATATTGGGGGGCTTGGCTCATTAGTGGTGAACCCTCCTAGCGGTTTCGCCAATTTAATCTACCAAACTGCTTCTTATAGCTCTAATACTGTATTGAACGATTATGATTACACATATACGCTATACGCTACACTGAAGGGTGGAATCTCAGAAATGGTATTCAAGCAAACTATGGACATAAGCTTTTCTAATTCTAATAAATATCTGATTTCTTTAAACTAGAATTTTTTATAGCGAGAATATTTCAGAAAAAAAGTAATTGATAAAATAAGGGTAAGAAAAAAGGAATGTGGTGTGTGTGACTGTATATTATTTATGGAAAAAATAAAAAGTTATTCATATGTGGCTATTCATGGCTCTGGAATATTCTGTCTTCTATTTATGCGCTTCGAGATTATAAGATGAGATGAAGGACTCAGAAGATAATCTTCCTATGTACCTGTCCTCTCTCTATCGTCCTGAGTAGTTTATATTTCTCTCTATATATATATATATATATATATATATATATATATATAGAAGAGCTATATTATTACTATGGTAACATTCTCTCTTCAATTTATCTACTCGTGTAATATAAAATAGTATTCGCGAAAGAGCGTTACTCGAACTATTTATTTATAATTTATGTCTATAGATTCCCTGAATACCCCTAATCATCCTTCCAATGAAATTTCAAATTTTATAACATGCTGATACAATAGTAGAATGCTCGGGCTGGAGAATAATTTAGCGAAACTGAAGCAAGAAAATGATTATTCTTTGAGTGTGAAAGCTTGTAAAAAATAGGAACTTATCCTCTACCTTTAATGTGTTTATTTTCTGTTGTCTGTTTTGCATAAGTTGAATCTGGTTAGAACGATGTATGTAAATTAGATGATTCTTTTGTTGTCTTAAATACGAGGAAATTAACTGGTTTCTCTTTCTATATCTAAAAATGTTTAAAGTTTGAAAAATAATTTTATAAATCTGAAAGTTGTCTTCATGAACGATCCAACAGAAACCTCAAAGAGCCACTGATGAGCCAAAGCCTTCACATCAAATATTTTATATAATTGCAGTTAGGTCTTCAGAGGAAGTTTAGATCATTCATATAATAATAAACGAAAATACCTTAAATTTACTAAATTTAACGATATTTTAAAATTCATTGTTAAAAAAATAAATTATCAGTCTATTATATCAGCTATTCGAACCTGCAGTTAGGTCTAAGGAAGAGAGAAGTTTTGATTATTTATATAAAAAGAAACGCAAATACCTAAAATTGGCAAATTGATCAATATTATAAAATTTACTATTCAAAATAAAATAATTATATGTCATCCTCTATTATGTCACCTATTTAGAGCTTTTTCAGACTCGAGACTGATGTTTTTCTACATAGTAATGTAAACAAGGATTTACATAATGGATAATCCAACCATTCTAATCATCTCCGTCCCTAGAGATAATCTAACTCTGGCCACCGCTACAGCCACTAATGATGAGGTATCTTATTTTAGGACCTAACAAGTATTTATGTTTGGAAACTTTATTAAATACAAGAGCCTTTCATTAAATTGCTTTAATTAGAGAAATCTCTGTCCCTAACATCACTCATAATTACCGCACTGTTACTAATTGCCATATTTAATTCGGTGTTTTGTTCGGGATTAGGTATTAAAGACTAAATTAGAGGTATTAAGCCAATTGCTCAGGCAGACTTCTCTCTAATTTTAATTATTCCAAACCTCTCATTTGCATCAACATAATCCTCTCCCTCCGTTGTGGGGAGGGGGACTTTAATAAAGATATTCTTCATTTCTTCATATCCTCCTGGATTTCCATTATTCAGGAGTCTGCTTATTAAGGTGGGCGGTGTGAAGATATTGGGGTATGAAGGAGTACCGGCTAAGATTTGCGAAATTCCACTTTCCGAACAAACATTGTATTTTAATAGGCCAATGACCCGTGCCATGCCCGGCTTTCACCAAATGCATTTACACCTGAGTACATATAGATTATTTTCTTTTAAATATCAAATAATTTAATTATATATTATTTATTATATTATTATTATTATCAATTCAGACGTGATATATATATATATAGGATCTATCTCAAATTTTGATTCTAATTTCACAAAGGTAGTCACTCTAAAAAAAGCAGTCGTTATTAAATGGATTGTTAATGAGAATTTTTTTGTATAAGTATTTTCAAAGCTAATGGAATGTTCACATTCAAATTCTTACTAAAATAATTAAATATTTGCATTATCTTAATGTATTTCACATTTGAAAAAGTTTTTAATCTCCATTTTTCTCTCTAAAAATTGAGATCGAATTCTTAAAACTAATCTTTAAAATTCTAAAGAACGCATTAAATAGCTTTTAGATTGAAAGGACACAACCAATCGTAATTTTGTGTGTGCAAGGATTCTTGGAAATAAAATGAAAAAGAAGGCCAAATTAGATGTTGGATTTTAGTAGAAGGTATATCAAGTTCATCGTTATTTACCTTTCTATAAAATTTAATAAATAATGGATTAATTTCTTTTTAGGGTTATTTTCTCTGTGGATTCTTATAAAATAATTCGAAATACAATAGAGGGGAATATTTCCAACAATAAACTGGAAAGGAATAGAAAAATATTCTATAAGATTGATATAAACTCATCTAATCAAGTCGGGAAGAAAATAAACTAACAATATTATATATTGAATTTATAAAATTGAGATCAACAGAAAACGTAAGGCGAAGAGTCATAAGATTCTAGTAAACTCTCCTATAAGAAACCACCTAAGACTTGACAATTCCTAGTTTCTCCTGGAGGTCCTCCATCATTACACTCTGTATACTAATTCTCTGTTCTCGTTAAGATTTAAGAGCTTCATTTCTCCTTAGAATGTTTAAGCTCTTACACAAATATTTCCCCATCTCTTTTAAAAATAATGATAATTGAAAAATTTTGATGTAGGTTTGGTGAAATTAATTATTATTATTGTTTTTTTATCCTTATTCTTTATTGGTATTGTGCGTTATTATTATTAGATATATTCATTGATTATTAGTTTTTATGTTTGTTTATTTTTTTTTTCTTGATTCGGCAACAGTGTGTTGTTAAATTTTTTTTTTTTGTAAATTAAAAATCGTATTCAGTGGTGTGTATACGTAAAATTCTAAATTATTTTGTTTTGTTGTTTGTGTAGTAAATAATGAATTCTAAACTCTAATTTAAGTCGTCTTTGTTTTATTATAAAACGTCTCCTGGAGAAAAAGAACTCAAACTCAGCGAAACACTTTAACTTATAAGATTTAAGTTAAGTATATGAGCGAACAATGTAAATATATATTTTTATTTTCTCTCTTTCTCCTTGTTAATATCATACGATTATTCTAATTACGGCCTGAAATTATTGCAAATATACATATTATACATAATATACATATGTATTTGTATAGGCAAATGTAAAGGCACACATGTATGACAGCGCAAGAGTCCCTAAGGGACATAGCGCTTTGAATTGAAATAAATAAATAAATAAATAAAAGTGGCAGGATTAAAAGATCTTTTTTTATTTTTGTTCATTTTCAAAAAAAAAAAAAAAAATAATAATAATAATAATAAAATAAAATTTGCTAGAATCTAAAATAAACACTGCATATAAAATAAAATCTTAGATAATAAAAAGGCATATGTTGGATTGAATTAAAGATTAATTTGCCAATATTTCGGTTTTTCAGGTATTTCATAGATTATTTTACTTGTTATGAAAAATCTAATAAAAAGGCATATATTGGATTGAATAAAAGATTTATTATCTAATGATTTGAATATGGATTGCTCTCTCTCTCTCTCTCTCTCTCTCTCTGAAATGGGTTTTAGCTATTCAATAGATTTATATACAAATGATAAATAAATAAATAACTCTATTGAATAGCTAAAATTCATTTCATGTTCGATATACCTGTAGAAAGGTGATTATACCCGAAATCTCGAAGTATTAGTAATAAAAGAAGACACTTATTCTTGGAGCCTTGTTGTTGATTCTTATTGTGATCAAAGAATTCTAACCATTCAATTTATTCAAAATACTCTCTGATATTTGAATTTATTTCAAACATATTATGTACTATAGTATCATTCTTTTTGTAACATTGTTTTTGTATATATCTTTATAAAATATTAGGAGGTGAAGAGCTACGGACGTCAAGACTACGAGGACGACCACAAATAAATAAACTTAGCAACTTCTTTAATTTACTTTTATTATGAAAATCCGATCGGGAAACACATACAATACCAATAAAGAAGAAATAAAGGTCGATTACGCTGCAAAGCTGTAATCTGGCGTAACAATATAATATGCCATTTCCTGAACCCACCCCATAACCTACAAATGAAGAAATTACCACTGAATATATTAATTCGATAAATACCCGCAGTAGAAGCCGCATTAAATCTGCATTCAAATACAAGTACTGTACTTGTACAAATATCAGAACCAAAGACCCATTACTCCAACAATATCCAATAGACGACAGAGACTTATGATGGAATCCATCATTTCCAGAAAGCACGATAGCATTAACAGAGGAATAGACATTCCAGAAATTTATAATATACTATTCCCTGAACTCACCCCATACCCTCCAAATGAAGATATCGCCTCTGAAAAGCAATGTCGATTAGCACGCGCAATGGAGGCCTGCGCTGATCCTGCATTCAAATAATTGTAAACATCCGAAGCATTTTATTTGATTCAATTCTTTTTCTTTTGGTGGTTCAATGTAAATATTTTCTCATGTAGAAGGGCTTTCTTGCCCGAAAGCTAGAGATATTTTATAAATAAATGATTTGTTAAAAAGAAACTTTTCCCTGGAGGCCTAATGTTTGTATTTTAATATAAGTAGTTGTAACTGTAAACACCCTATGTATTTTATTTTATTGTAAATTCTCTAATATCTTTGTCTTTCTAAGACTTATTAACGATTTATTGTAGAGTGTTTTATCCTGTAGAAGGACTTTCATGCTTGAATGCTAGAGGTTTATAAATTGAAATGTTTTAAAAGAATCCTCGGATGCCTGATATTTTAGAGTTAATATTGAAACATGGGATTATATTGAAATATAAAATAATGTCAAAATGGCCTTGTTGCTACTGTGGTGTAGTACGACCTTTGTGACTATATGGCAAATATTCTCAAATTTGACCTGTTATTGACCATCACTCACAGTTCATCCAGTGACCCTCC
Source organism: Cordylochernes scorpioides (assembly GCA_030710605.1). Classification (NCBI taxonomy): domain Eukaryota; kingdom Metazoa; phylum Arthropoda; class Arachnida; order Pseudoscorpiones; family Chernetidae; genus Cordylochernes; species Cordylochernes scorpioides. The sequence continues at coordinate 38,235,843 of CP092883.1, forward strand.
GGTATTTTTCTTGATCCCTTCTATCTATCTCATTGCAGGTCTCCATTCGTTCCTTGAAACCTTTTTCTATCATTTTATGTCTGAAGTAGCTCAGTCTTTGTTAGCATATTTGGTATTCTAAGAAGATATAAAACAGGGTTTAATTACATTTAAAATTGAAACATTTGACCGTTTAACTGTCCATCACGCTCTCTGTAGCTTTCTCCATATTCACATTTAAAAGGCTTCAATTATTTGTCCTTCTTATTTCTTAGATCCAAATCTCATATACATAATTAACCACAGGAATACTAGTGCCTCTAGAATTTTCATTTTTTTTATTAAATGCATTTATCTTTTATAATCTTGTCCAATTTCATTATTTCGTCAATTCCTAGCGCTATCCTTCTTTTTACATACTATGGTGATAGTATTCAGCGTTGCCTTACTCCATTTGTGGTTTTAGCCAATTAATATTCCCATATTCTGCTTTAAATGTAGCTTCCTGTTTTGTGTATAGTTCTTTATACAGAACAATTGGTGTTCTGGCATTCCCATCAGATTTTTAAAAAATTATTATCATCAATTCAGACGCGATATATCCACAAGGGATCTTTGCGTCAAGAAAAAACACTAAATTTAGATACTATATCACATGAACAATTGAATTATTACAAGGTTTGAGTAGAGTTCAAATAAGAAAAGAAAGAAAAGGACATTAAAATCATGCTTGAATTTACAACAAACCATTGGAATAAATACAAATACGAGGTGTGTTTAAAAGGTATCGTGACTTTTGTGTTTTTCAAATATTATTTATTTATTAATGAATACCTATTTTGTCCCCTTCAAAGTAATCCCCATGAGATATTATACACTTGTGCCAACGGTTTGTCCAATCCTCGAAGCACTTCAAAAAATCATTTTTTAAAAATCTTTTCCAGCTCCTCCTTCGATGTCGTCTCTATCTCGTCAAGCGTAGCGTAACGTCGTCCTTTCATGGGCCTCTTCAGTTTAGGGAACAAGAAAAAGTCACAAGGGGCCAGATCTGGGGAATACCGTAGCTGCGGCATCATTAGTGTGTTGTTTTTGGCCAAAAGGTCGCGCACAAGCAACGATGTGTGAGCAGGGGCGTTATCGTGGTGCAAAAGCCAATTTTTGTTCTTCCACAAATCCGGGCGTTTCTGGCGGATTGCTTCGCGCAAATTGCGCATAACTTGCAGGTAATATTCCTTATTGACCGTTCTACCCTGTGGCAAGAACTCATGATGCACCACGCCCCTGCAATCGAAGAAAACTGTCAGCAAAACTTTCACATTCGACCGAACTTGGCGCGCATTTTTCGGTCTTGGTTCGTGCGGCAGCTTCCATTGAGATGATTGAGCTTTGGTTTCCACGTCATAACCATAACCCCACGCTTCGTCACCAGTTATGAACCTCTGGAGCAAATTTGGGTCGTCGCGGACAGAGTCCAACATCTCATTAGCAATGTTCATGCGATGCTGTTTTTGGTCGCAATTGAGCAATTTTGGTACGAATTTCGCGGCGACCCGTCTCATGCCCAAATCATTGATAAAAATCGAATGGCACGAGCCAATCGATATGTTTAGGTCCTCAGCAACTTCTCTAACGGTGATTCGACGATTGGCCAATATCATTTTCTCCACCTCATTAATTTTTTCGTCTGTTGTTGAAGTGCTCGGGCGTCCGGCACGCTCTTCGTCGTTCACATCTTCTCGGCCTTCTGAGAACATTTTGTACCACCGATAAACGTTGCTTCGGTCCAAGGTAGCTTCTCCGTATGCCACAGTCAACAATCGGAATGCATCCGCGCACTTTATTTCGTTTTTCACACAAAATTTGATACAGGTTCTTTGATCCATTTTTTTTAATAGGTAAAAATCGAAGACGATCCAAAACACCTGCAAGCAAAGCAGCTGTCAACAATTAAGTGAACATTCAAAATGGCCGAGCTTGTCGGCATAAGTGAGAGACATGAGTACCAACATAAAGCCACAAAAAGATCGAAATTCGAATATACGTAACCCGCGAAAATTCAAAAGTCGTGATACCTTTTGAACACACCTCGTATGTATATACAGAGTTTAGCTTTTACGAGTTTTTAACCAAGATAGAAAATCATAGATGTATTTACAGAATTTTATAAATTTAAAATATGAGTCCTTACTTTTTATAAACATAAAAATATCCTTGTATTCAATGTCTTCCCGATTTCTGTAATTTTGGAAAATGAACATTCAATAAGCAGGGTGACTGGAATCCTGCCTTCTCTCTCCACACCCTGGATCGTCTATAGCTCCTAAACAGAAAATCTCCGAAGTTTCAATGATTATTAACGAATTACACATTGTAACAGACTTAGTGTTCCCCTAAGTATCGTTTGCTTTACGTAGACAAAAGCTTTACTATAGTCAATAAAACATATATTTTCCTTTATTTCTTTATGCCTTACCATTATCCATCTTAGATATGATATTTGATCTCTTGCCCCTCTACCTTTTCTGAGACCTACTTATTCTGATGGTAATTATCTATTCAAATGAGGTTTCATTATTTTCTGTATTATATATGTTACTAGCGGATGTACCCGGCTTCGCCCAGGTTTTTCTCGAGGGAATGTTTGTAGTCTAGTAATAAGAAAATATACTACACCTAAAAACTATCAGAGAAAAGAGAAACCACGGAAGGTGAACAGAAAAATGCTTACAATGGATGTTATGTTTACGATATTAAGTTAAATAAAAATAAAGATAAAATTTGCATATGTTGGTCACTATAAATTTGTATATTTGTTAGGCGAAATTAGAAACATGATAAAACAATTGGGGATTTAAAAACAAATGTAGAAATAAAAGTTGAAGTATAATAAACAATGTTAAAGATTAGTTTTAATTATTAATCAAGATTGTGTGTGAATATGTGAGAAAGATGTAATATCGTTGTTGTTTTCTTGGCCGACTGTTTTACATATGGTGTTATCTTAAAATTGCTTGTTTGAATATTTTTTAGATTGAGATTATTAGCTAGTTTGTAAAAAAATTAACTCTGTTGAAATTTAATTTTGTATTTATATATAAATAAAATTAACTCTGTTGATTTTTTTTGTATTTAATCGATAACAGCGAAGTTACGCATGTTAATGTTAGGAAATATATTTTGATGTTAAGCAAAACCTGCTCCATCTCGTTTTACATAAATGTTGAAAATTTGGTTGAAATTGATGCATTGTAACGAAAGTTTTTAGTGATGTCCACTTATGAAATTTCCATTTTATTAATATAGATATAAAAATTATCAAATTAAAAAATATCATTTCTAGAATGAACTTATCTGTAAGGTCGACCGCCAGATTTGTCGCCTTTCCTATATAAACCCATTGTTGTTGTTTCCCGTTGGCCGGCTCAAATCTTTCTATAGATATGTAAATATGTAATCTTTTGTTTTCTTCATTCTTCAGGCCTTAAGTAAGGTACACTTTCTCAATTATGTAATTCATATTCCTTAAGCACAATTAAAGAAAATTGTGATTATAATATGTTTTATTATTTACCACGACTGCAAAACAATATCTTAAAATACTCATGTATCTAAAAATAATCAGAATCAGTAAGTAATAATTCTATAACTCTAATTCAAAAATCAGTAGAAATTCCTTTTTGTAATATACATATTTTGAAAAGTGTTTTACTAGTGTGTCTGGGATATGTGCAATGGTTCTGTAGTTTCTACAGATATTTGAAGATAGGAAGATAGAGGTAGAAATATAAAAATGGTTTTGATTACTAAAAATTAGGCACCTTTCGGGGGCTTCATTAAATGAAAACCACGCTTTGAAAAAAAAAAACGAATTTTTAGATGTAATCAAATATTTTACTTAACCACTGGTTTTAAAACATAAAAGTCCTGCGTTTATGGACAGGTTTTAGGGAGAGTCTTTTAAAAACAAATAAAAAAATTATAGTTGTTTCTGAATATTTATAACCTGATATTCTAATTTTCTAACCGATTTGAAGGGGTTTAATATTCAAAGGATACACCTTTTTTATAATCGACAATAAGGGTGTTAATAACAGAAAACTACATGACGTATAGTTTGCACCTCGCTACAAGGGTCAACAGCCCGAAACGCGTAGGGGGTTAGCTTTTTTTTTTTAATGGGTTTTTGGCCGGTTCTGGAATAATTAAAAATCAACGAATAGTTGATATTCATTCCGATAGATAGCGCAAGCCAACAGCAACTCTCAGTTCACAATAAGGAGATGCCTTTTTTTTTTAGAAAACTACATCTCTAATCGCGATTTAAATTATTTTTTATTAACTAAAAAAAAAAACACTTTTCTAACCGATTTTAAGAATATAACAAGAGAAGTTACAAGTTTCTAAACAGTTTTGGTACTTTAATAGCCTAAAATTGAACTTTTTCAACTAATATTACGAATTTGGTGGTCAAATTTAGAAATTATCATAACCTATTTCTAAGAGTTAACTATCCAATTCACACCAGTTGACTTCAAAGAGTTTTTTTTTATAAACAAAAATGCAATGCCCCTAGTTGTGTTTAATAATAAAATAAGAAAATAAGACAAATTTTCTAGTATTAAGCTGTCTGCGTGGATGGTGAAAGTTTTCCAGACATAACTTGTGGTCTCGCAACATTATTTATGATGATAGCCGTCCATCATAAAATATATTACACTCCCCTATATAACCGTGTTTACTCTCATATATAACGTGGAAACTTACACACTTTGGGTCTCGTCCTTTGTTTCTTCTTGAGTATAACCAGCAATCGATAACACAATTTTTAGGCCTGTTTGCGCTAAAATGTTTAGATTGAAGAAGTATTTATTTTACTTGAAAGGTAATAATTTCTTCCACAGGGAGAAGTTTCTTGCAGAAAATATAACCACTGTACCACTGTGTATGTACCACTTGTATTAAAATATATAAGTATGTTAATATGCTATTTCATTTATACTAATAAATAAAATAATGAATCATCTATAGAAAGGTTCACACAAATGAAAATTTTCAGATGAATATTTACATGCATTAATACAAAGAAATAGATGGGGCGTTATTACTATGTATTAATTTATGTTAAACTGGCCTTGTTCTTATTGTTTGCGGAAGAGCATTGCTAGATGCAAATCTTATCATTTATAAGTATAATTCTACTGTTCTAAAAGCTTATGTCCATAGTTTTCTTAAATACCACATTTCTAAGATTCCACCCTTCAGTGTAGCATATAAAAGCAGAATGATCCAATACTATATTGGAGTTCTAAAGAAGCGGTCTGGTAGATTAAAAAAATTGGCGAAACCGCTGGAAGGTTTCACCACTGATGAGCCGAGCACTCCCAATATTATTTCATCGCAGTAAGGACAGTATAAGTTTGATTTATTTGTGAAAAGAAATATCGCGTCTTAATGTTTTCATTTGTTGTATATCCATGTATATATATTGTATTTTATACGTACGTTATAGACACGCATTCTTTTATTTATATAATCCCGTAAAACTCCCAAAATTTGAGCTTCATCATATATATTGAATTAATAAATATTTGTTGTAAAACACTTGGTATTTGAATATTAAAATTTTAAGCACCAAACGCTATTCTCTAATGCGAAGTTATATGTTTCGTTTTAAATCATTTTTTATGCTTATCCCTACACGTTGTACAGGTCATGATATTCATGGTGGGTAGAAATAGGCGACTGCTTTTACTGTAGGTTCACCACATGTCTACACAGGTGAAAAGCAGTTCGACTTTACACTTACAATTTTAAATTTTTTAGTTTAAATAATTATTTGTATGGATTTATATTCTGTTATTTATCATTGTTTCTTGTGTAATTTATTCGGTTAGACACCTTCAATAGAGTTGGTTATGAATTAATAGAAATCTTTAGAGAATGTGTGGATGATATTCGGCAAATAAATCCATTTGAGAGAAGAAAGAGGCGATTGTAATGATAAAGGAAGAAATTCCCTAGCAACGGAATCCACCCAGGTACTTATAACTTTGTCTAGCAATTAAAAAACAGCTCAACGCTGGTGTTGACGTAAAGAACAAACTAAATCCTGTAATCCCAGAGTACACAGCCAGGCCGTCCTTATCTCCTATCACCGTGGGTCGATGTCTAGTTAGGACCGTCATCTGGTAAACACACAGGCTCTTTAACTACTTTCTCTCTTGTTCGGTCTCTCACATAGCGTTTTCTTTATGCATTAGCGCGCCATCTGTTATAAAAATTCAAAACTATTGATGATTCTTTTAGAAATGAAACAATTTCTACTGCCCTTACTGCAATGGAAAAATTAATGGGAGGGCCTGGCTCATCAGTGGTAAACCTTCCCAGCGGTTTGATCTACCACACCGTTGTTATATTGCATTTTTCGGTATTTCTTTCATAGTGATACTGATGTTAGACTCATTGAATGGGTATTTTAAATGAACTATGTGTTGGGATCCGGACAACGGCTTCTGTACAGATTGTGAAAATATATTTAAATATATATTTCTATTAATAGTTTTTGTTATATTTATAGAACTCTCGTTTGTTTTTGCATATGCAGTTTTGTAGATTTAGAGAGAGTTTGCTGCTAATTGGTATGTAATGTTTTTTGTTTTAAATTTCTATTAATGTAAAACGGTTGATATGTAAAAATTTCCATTCTGTTATAAAATAAATTATTAATCGAAGATGTCTTGATTTTGAACGTGATCAAGAAAAATATACCCTAACAGGTAAATCGATCTACTGAAGAATATTTTGATACTAAATAAATATTTAAAATACCATCATTATGGACATAAACATATCGTCTTCTTTATGCAGGAAATGAAACGGCTTCGCGCGATTTTCCTTTTTACAAATAAATCGCTTCCTACTGTCTTTACTGCCTAGGAGGGCCCGGCTCATCAATGGTGATCCCTACAAGGAATTTCTTCAGTTCACTGAATCCTACCGTTATGCTATTGCATGCATTGAATGGCTATTTTGCTTATATATTTGGCACTGTAAAGTAATTTTGGTTATGTTATTTAACGAATCTATGTACACAGATAATATATATTAGATGGAAATTTTGCCGGGAGGATATTTATCTATAAAGACAATGTTCCCCTTTCCCGTCGAAAAAGACGTCAAAACTAGACGCTATCTATTGACCTTCGCCGCCAACTAGCGACCTCGGGTTTAGAAATGATACAAACTTGGGTCCATTATATTACCACATTCTATATTCGTTTCTAATGATTTTTTAAAATTATGATACCCATTCTTATGTAAATATTTGTCCTATGAAAGAATTTGTTACCCTCTTTATCAGCCGTTTTGTTGCTATATTTATATAGCTCGAGACTCTTGAACTGGCACACATTTTGAGATGATAAACATTCTTGGCTTATTTTTGCTGTTAAAGTATTCCCCATATATTTTACATGGATATTTGTTCAATCAATATATTTTCACTTGTCATCTATAAACTATTTCAGATAGAATTTTTTACATTCAGTAACAGAGATCTTTCATTGTTATTTTTATTTTTGTACAACTCACGAAACTCCTGTAGTTTACCAACATTTCTATCCATTATTGTATTTATACAACTTTCACAAGTTATGCATTTTACGTTTTTCTATAAACTATTATTGATTCAGTTGTATCACTCTTACACGCTCTAATAGCCTACATTATTATATTATGCTAGCCCAAATGCCAAATGCAGGATGGTCAGGAGGGGGTAGGGCGTGAAGGGCCAGTCGTAGGGCGACATATGACACGTGGCCATTAGAAGCAGTTTCGACGCAGGTCAGCCCAGGAGATGGAGCGGAGAACTTCTTCGGTGACTCCCAGCACGCCACAAGCCCTCTAACAAGGATGCACCTCTGGCTGTTGAGACGGGGCAATGGGAGTAACC